>JAAGKR010001925.1:0-2500 GCA_011419295.1 Clarias macrocephalus
TCTCTCTCTCTCTCTCTCTCTCGCTTTTTCTTTTTGGGAGACATTTATTCACCCTTTTTGAAAGAAGATGTTAAGAAGATGTTAAGAAGTGTCAGTTATTTTGGGAAGAAATAAAACATTTTGCATTGAAAAATATATTTTTTTAGATGGTAACAGTGACTCGCATTGAATGGGGATGCATCACACTGCACAGTACTTTTCAATAAACCCCCCCCCCCCGCCCAGTGTTTTATTCTATTATTAGCATTTTAATGTTATAAATCGATAATCATTTAACAACCCAAAATGCAAACAAATAACTACATAAGAAAAAAAAAAAAAAAATAAAATGAATACGTCTGTCATCATAGCAAAGTTAATGCTAGAGATCTCCTGAGTGGGACAACAAAAAATGTTGTCTCTGTCATTAGGAGGTAGAGAGTAGATGTAATTCAAGACAGCGAAATTGCCTGTGTTGTCTGTGTGTGAGTGACAGAATTAGTTTCTTCTGTCAATCACAGGGACAATTAGCTAACCGTGGGCATGTGTGCGCTCCTGTATGCAGAATAGAACAGTTGGTGCTTTGCTCTGAGTGTGTTCCGATGAAGCACTGGCTCAGATGAAGCATGTGTTAGCCTTTACCCTTTCCAGATGGTAGCTATTCTGTTATAAAGAAGAGCTAGTGAGTGGGAAATTGGCAAATGATCAAATTAGAGAGAAAAGGTGGCAAGGAAAGAGGCATGAATAGCAAGGTTGTGTTTTTATAAAAAAATTTAAAAAAAAAATCAAATCTGATTTAAGTAAATTAACTAACTTTGCCTCACAAATTAGGTGTAGAGGCCAAAAGTGATGCAAAATTAATAAATGAATAATTGTAGGATGTTTGCTGTTTTTTCTACCACAATATTTTAATATTCTGTCTATTTCTTCCATTTTCCAATTTCTTAAACCAAGGTGGCAAAATCAGATGTAGCCCCCGTTGTCAAATGAGCAAAGGAAGGTAAGTGTGACCATCCTGTTCATGTGTGTGAGCATATTTTACTGTATATTATCGTGGCCCTACATGTAAAGAATGTTTTGAAGAAAATTGGCTGCATGTAAACCCTAATTAAACACATTTAGTACCGTTAACTTAAATAATTGCTATTAGGTCAAATTAATCGGCCTTTTTGAGTATTCAGAACTTTTTGGCATTTCTGAGTTTGTAGAAATGACACTTTTCAAGTTAGCTGAACAAATTTGATACTTAAGTACTTATGATTACTTGAAATAACACCTTAAAGTTCCACTAATATAAAATCTATAGAGCACTGGTGGCTCAGTGATAGGAGTTTCGTCTGCCATGCGAAAGGCCTGGGTTCGATTCCTGGGCTGGATTGTCAATTCATTTTATTTTATTTACATCAGGTTTACAGTGTCAATCATGGTGGTCCTCATTAGGATTTTCTAAGACCAAGTGTTATTCTAAAGTGAGACTAACCTAAATTGTAAGTAATTGTAGTGATTAAAGTCTCCACTAGGCTCCAGTCTTTTCTCTGAAATGAACGCATTCAAGTAACTACTGAACCAGAGAAAAAGCAGTGGGTTCTAGATCAGCATGTAGAAATACTGTGAACAACTTTTTGAACAAAAAATAAAAATAAATAAATAAATAAAATGAATGTGACATGTTCATTCAGAAAGATTGGAGCTGTCATTGGGATGTCACTGTGTTGCTCAAATGGCAGTGGAGTTCATACTGTACATCATACTGTAGAAGACCACATTAAGTTCATACTACGTTCTTCTGGTGCTTAATATGTTTGTCGCATGGTTATCAGCCAATGCCTATCAGAGACACGATCAGAGAATTTATTATAAATAGTGGCTCTAATTCATCAAAATGGTTTGGCAAATTCAGAAAGAAAGAGTGACAACAAGCTGGTCAATGAAAGAGACTGCTACAAACAAAGAACTTGAGTAACAGTGCTAACAATGGCAACGATTGTTTGTAATGATCTTGATTTCTATCTCATCGAGAGAAATTCTGCATACAAATCCTCTTGTCCTCCAGCTGTACATGCAATATTTTCTTTTAACAATGGACACGTATAAACACTATTTTTTTGTTGCCAGTAACATATAATTATAGTAGTGATGTAACTACATCTCTACATATTGCATGAACTGAACATTCTAAAATTCTAAATGCATACAAAGAAAGTCAGAGAATTAATGAATAAATAACAATAATATTACAACACTGTTAGATATTAAGTACCACCATTATATAATTTTTGAAATGGTATTAGGGACTCTCTATGTTTTTGTAATTTAGCAAAAAAGACTAAATTTGATAACATTTCTTATTCAAATTTATGAATGTTTATGACATGAAGCGTCATAACCCATTTTTTATGTTTAGCTGATTATTTGTGTCAATTAGACTGATTATAGTAAAAATAGAAATTCTATAATGTGACTTGGGAGATAGTGTGATTGCTATATTGCTTGAAGGTCAGCGAACAAGCCTTTCTTTGAG
>JAAGKR010001925.1:7500-23658 GCA_011419295.1 Clarias macrocephalus
TGGCTTTGTCACTCTCACCTATGCAAAAAAAAAAAAAAAAAAAACTATTCCTGTAAGAGATTCCTTGCCACAGTAATGACCTGGTTAGAAATAGTGCCCACTTGCCCCCTCCACATAGGGGGATTTCAGATGATTTAATTCTGCTAAAGAACACCAGCTACTTGTGGTGATTAGCACTCCAGTGAAAGTAAAGCACAAATAAATGACAGAGATTCTTGTGTAAAATTAAAGTGTCATGACCATCGTTTTCCAGTCGCCATCTGGTTACATTTTTGCTAAAGCCAGTCTAACCCTGCATATGAAGCCAGCTTCTTCTTTTCTTTTTTCTTTTTTCTTCTTACACCCTTGAATGCCTTAGAGGTTGAGAATGAGGGCAGTTGGAAAATATGCAGAAAACTGGCTTACCATAAATGGAAAAAAAAGTTGCAGGAAGTTTATCTGATTGCTCTCACAAACCCCAGGTGTTTAAAGTGCATCTGATTTGGACTAGATAAAGTATCATGAGGGCTAAACTGCAGCAAATGTGCACGTAAGAGATGATTATGGGTCTCGAACAACAACCACATCAAAAAGGTATAAAATAAAATCACTAATAGAAAGAAATAGTATCAGTGGTGCATAAATCGTTCTGTGATCCATGGCATTACAACAAAAGAGTGCATTCTTTTTTTAAATCATTTCATGCCCTAGGTTAATGGCAAGTCGAGTAATGGTCTGGTTTTACAGCAGGCATTTATGGACAGAAGTGGGACAGAAGAGATGGCCAGAGATGACAGGGTGTTTTTTTTTTTTTTTCGTGTGTGTGTGTCGAGGTGTCCCTGATGAGATCCCAGAAGCAGAAGTGGGGAACTGCAAGTTTAGACACCTTTCTGGCCCTGTTCCACTGGTACACTGTACACACTAAAGAGAGGCAGAGAAAGAAAACAGTTTTTGTTAGACACCTGAGTCTAAAACAAATCCTGAACACCTAATAGTCTGTGATGGAGACCTTCATCACAGTGAGTCTGTCTTACATACCCCAACAGATACAGAGAATTTTAGGAACCTGGGTAGGCACTGTGTGCACGTAGGTAGTTCTCTATATTTTGCTGGATTCATTTGATCTTTTGATCATACAAGCCACTGGGAACCTGTGTGCTTGATGAACTAAAGTATTCTGGACCTGTCCATAGTTCTTTCCTCACCATCCAGTTCTATCAGTTTCTATAAACATCAGCTCAGCAAAGAAGATGAATCAATAACGATTTTTTTTTTAAATGTATTATTCGGTAACATGATATTATATAAAATATATATTATATAAAAAATAATAATAAGCGAGAGTTTGACCTGATGTCAAGGTAGTTACTAACGACACTTAAATATTATTCAAGATCAGCTTGACGTGACAAAATTTGTCATAATGTACCTTTTATCATATGTACTTTTTATACTAGTTACATAAAATGACACATTTGTTATTATTATTATTATTATTATTATTATTATTATTATTATTACATCAAAAAGGTTTACAATAAAATCACTAATAGAAACAAATGATATCAGCGTTGAAATAATCATTCTTTAATACATAGCATTACATCAAAGCAGCAGTAGTAGTAGTAGTAATACTATAGTTACCAGCCAGTTGTAAAGTGTAAAATACAATTTTTACATAAAAAAAAATACTTTACCTCACCTTAACATAAATAATTGTAATCTATAGCAATCACTATATTAGCTTAGAATAACTCAAAGAGAAATAAAAGAAAATAAATAAATAAATAAAAACTCTGGACAGGCCTATTAACATGCTTTTCACATACAAAGTGAGCTTTCACATTTTACTGTACAGCGATGATGACGAAAGTGTATTAACAACATCTAACTTGTGGTAATTCGATGATTTCCAAACCCATGTACCTATAAACCTTTTGACCACAGTGTGTGGATTATCTTGCAATCGTATTATGCGGCTCAGGTTACACACACAGTGCATTATATATGCTGGCAGCTCCATTTTTGACATTTGAATAGAGGACCGTATTTAATCATTGCTACGAAAACATTCGACTGAATAGACCTCTTTGTACAGCCAATCACATACTCAGGCTGTTCTAACAACCTCAGCACACAAAGTTGTTTTCCCTCACACCATGTAAAAGTGTGCTTATTTTATCCATCTGTCAAACTCAGCCTCAGCAGGTGTGGGTCATGTATACAGTTGTTCGTAAGTTGTGTCCACAACTTGTCCATAATACAGACAAAGTACAGTATAGTGGTAAACCTCTTTCTTTACTTGTATTTGTCTTTTCTTGTGTCTGTATTAGCTTAGTGCGCTTGGAAGCACCGCCATGTCCTGGCAGGTTCAGTGTTGATCCACAGAGCCTTGGGTTGCTGTGAGATTAAGCCACTTTTCAGCTTTCTTATCTCTCAACAATGAAAGATTAAAAGAGAGAGAGAGAGAGAGAGAGAGAGAGAGAGAGAGAGAGAGAGAACAACATTCCCTAGAGGTGATCTATAATTGCTCAAAAGATTTTAGTCTTAATAAAGGAGCAAAGTGAGAAGCAAAATGTGTGCATATACTGTATATATATATAAATCTAGGAAATTTGCAAAGATCACAAAGCACCAAAAACAGCTGACAATGTAAAACTGATCTCTATGCAATTCAGGAACTTGAAGCAAAGGCATTCCCTCAAACAGCAACACATTGGCAATATAACATGTAACAAAAACAGTTTTCAACTTTGATTTATCCCAAATGTTTATGTTTATGTTTAACCCAAATATAATTAATGAATGTTGGGGGAAACTTACTGCAGGTAAACATTTACCTTTTTGTAGCTAAATATACAGTACGGAGCAAAGGTTTGGACACACCTTGTCATTCAAAGAGTTTTCTTTATTGTGTTCTTTATTGTGTTCTTTAGCCCAAACGCGTCTCTTCTGCTTGTCGCCTGTCCTTAGCAGTGGTTTCCTAGCAGATATTCTACCATGAAGGCCTGATTCACACAGTCTCCTCTTAACAGTTGTTCTAGAGACGTGTCTGCTGCTAGAACTCTGTGTGGCATTGACCTGCTCTCTGATCCGAGCTGCTGTTAACCTGCGATTTCTGAGGCTGGTGACTCGGATGAACTTCTCCTCCGCAGCAGAGGCGACTCTTGGTCTTCCTTTCCTGGGCCGGTCCGCATGTGTGAGCCAGTTTCTTTGTAGCGCTTGATGGTTTTTGTGACTGCACTTGGGGACACTTTCAAAGTTTTCCCAATTTTTCGGACTGACTGACCTTCATTCCTTAAAGTAATGATGGCCACTCGTTTTTCTTTACTTAGCTGCTTTATTCTTGCCATAATACAAATTCAACCTCTTTGAATGAAAAGGTGTGTCCAAACTTTTTTAATCAAACATTAGACTTTAATGTTTCTGTACAGATACAGTGGTGGTCAAAAATATTAAGACAGCATATGCCATGTATTATACTGAAGTTCTCCCTGGGCTGATTAGGGTCTGGTTTAGTTCACGAATGGAACAAATATGTGGCAGGAATTTTAACATTCTAAAGCGTCTAGTGCGTCTACCCCTGCACAAAAATGGTTTAAACTAGGGAATGTTCAAGTGAATTGCAAGTGACACCAGAGTACTGCAGATGTCTTTTTGACTCTAGCAGGTTTTGAAGAATAAAAGACTTCATATTCTATTTGGATTATTGTATAGCAATTTCAGCGCATAAGAAATGCATTCTTCTTCTTATCTTGATTATCATTATTTTAAAAAAAAAAGAATAAAAAAACAGTGAATTTCACATTCGTCACAATACTTTTGGTCTTAGTGTATACAGTAGAAATCTCTGAGCTCACATTAAACTTGTGCTTCTTTTATTTTACAGTGCAGCTACAACACTAAGGCTAATAGTAAGCCTAGAGCATGATTCAGATACGTGCATACTGTATATACTGTATATGGTGGCATGGTGGCTTAGTGGTCTGGCCTTGGGGTTTTTGTGCATAGAATTGTCATGTTCTCCCATGCTTGCGTTTCTTCCAGTTAGTCTGATTCCCTCCCACAGTCCAAAGACATGCAGGTTAGGCTAATTGCAATTTCCGAATCGCCCATGGTGTGTAAATGCGCATGCGAATGTTGACTGGCTGAGGTCCTTCCACATTAGTGAAAATGGGAATAAATAAAATGGTCACCACTGGCCTTCACTGCCCCTTGTTGGATATCATGTTGGTCTTATTTGCAATAATGTGCATCATAAAAGCAAGACAAAAATGTACATAAGAATTGATTTATTAATATGCACTGTACCTACAGTACAGTATGCAAGCCTATAAAATAGCACTTGCACAGCATGCACTATTTTATTCCTCTATGAATCTCTATCTGTTGTTGTCAGAAAACAGCTCATATCTGTGGCATGCAACAGACCACAAGAATCATTTGTTAGTTTGGTGTACCACCAAAGGAAACTGTACAGTATACAGAAGTGAATAAGTCTATATTTTCAGGTAACTGTGTGATGATTTAAATCTGCAGTTTGAACAGTGTTAGTCCTGTAGTTTCAAATAAGGGTGCAACATTCGATCCTATCATGTCTTTAAACGCCATTGCATTAATTGCTCATATTAAATTTCTATCTAAATGGTCAGTTTAATGCTTCACTGAAAGAATACATCTACAGTAAATATTGTGCTCTAACCGTACAGTATGTTGTTCTCCTACCCACATTTCCTATTTTTCTGGTGCACTGTTATTCTTTCAGTCCCAGGGTAACTGGTTTGGGCAGTCTCAACTCAGTACCTATCTGTCAGATATGATTTACACTGCTGATTTGCAGCTCAGTGTGTCCCGCTGTTTTCTTTGTACATGTTGACATGCTGCATAGGGAGGCACGTTCTCGCAGCCATGCAGGTCTCGTCTTGTTTTTGTCTGTCTGATCCTGCCCCGTTCTCACAAAACCTGCCCAGCGATGTGTCATCTAATACGTGTACTTGTGCACTCTGATACACAGGGGCACAGCTCAGTGAGACAGCGAAGAAAAGGGTTTAGAGCTAAAATGTGGAAACTACAAAAATGGGTGTGTTGTTTAATGGTGAAATTTTACCAAATGCCTATTATTTGTAGTCAGTGCAGGGACAGAATTTGGTGATTACTGTTGCAATATTAAATACATGAGCTTCATGTGATCAGGTTGATCTCTTTTTTTTTTTTTTTTGTAGCATGGCTCACGTTATAGCTTGTCTTGCACAGTTTGAGCTACCCTTCACTACCCTTCATCAATGACAGGTTTTGGCTGCAGCACCCTCAATGGGTGGATGTGTCTCAACTGATCTGTAAAAAAAAAAAAAAAAAGCTAAAAATATAAGAAAGTGTATCTCACCCTTGTTCCCGTCTCTGCAAATGTAGTTTGAAGAGAATTACAGCTGTGGGTGGAAAAGAATAGCAGTTAAACTTGAAGTTCATGATTGCACATTTAACATTAAACTGTCAACTCCAGTCTAGTGTTTTTTTTTTCTTTTTTTTTCTTTCTGTTAGTTCATCACATGTTGATGTACTGGAATTATTAAGTTACAAATATTATTCTAAAGCTGGTGGAACAAACATAGACCATGTTAATTAGACACGCATTTACAATATCTGTTCATTTATTAGATCATGGATTTTCTGGTCAAAGTTAAGGTGGTTTAAATGATCACAGACCGAAGCCTTTGCATTTTTTAAAGTTTTATAGTTTTAAGAGCTCACTCCATGGATATTTGGAGCATTAAACATGCAAGGTAAGTATTGGCACTGTGTCACACCCCTAATAGGTGCATATACAGATATACACTAACCTTGTGCCTACTATTGTGTTCTGGCAGAATAGTTCTGATCCGTTGAGGCATGGCCGAGTCAATGGGATTGAATTCTTTGTTATATGACTAAACCAATTCCTTAAAATGTGCGGATGGCAAGGTGAATTATCCTGATGAAAGAGGCCACTGCTATTATAGAATAATGTTGCCAAAGCAACATTAATGTGTATTGTCACTTACCTGGGGAAAATTTGGCACCAGGATACACTATGGGAAGAAAGCCTGTTGAGGCATTCTCATGCTCTGGGCAATATTCCGCTGGGAAACATTGAGTTCTGGCATTCATGTGTATGGTCCTTTGACACGTCCTACCAGCCTGAACATTTCATAATGTTGCCAACGCAACATTAACAGAGCATGAAACTGCCTCAATAGGCTTTTTTTCCCATATCATATCTATGTAAATATAATAGTGCCAAATTTCCTCAAAACAAAATATCAGGTTGAATTACATAAAGTGAAATAAACTAGTTGCAATAAAAATGTTTGAATGTTTTTGCGTTGCAATTTAATCTGAATTGAAAAAAAAATCCTTAGAGCATTTACAATGTTTGAATTTTTTGTAATTCAAGCATTTAAAATTCAAAGCAGTTACTAAATTGCAGTTAAAAACATTTTTCAAGTGTTAAAAATACAATCTTTATTATTTTTCAGTCTTCAAAATTTACAAACATTGTAAATGCTCCAAGGATTTTTTTCCCATTCAGATCAAATTGCCATGCAAAAAAATTCAAACATTTTTATTGCAACAATAAATTTTTTTTTTTTTTTTTCAGTTCATGTAATTCAACCTGGTATTTTGCTTTGAGGAATTTTGGCACTATTATACTTCCATATGTATCCTGGTGCCAACTTTTCCCCAGGTAAGTGACACAGGCACATGGCTTGTCATCAGACGAGGCCACCTTCATTCATTGCTTCATGGTCAAGTTATGACGCACACATGGCCATTGTAAGCACTTTTGGCGGTGGACAGGGGTCAGCAGCTCCATAGCCTGAAAAGCAACAGCTGTGATACACTGTTTGTTTGTGTGGTCTGACAATTTTACAGTAGCTCTTCTGTGGCATTACACCAGATGGCTTTGCCTTTGTTCTGCACATGCATCAATGAACTTGTCACCGATCATCATCAGTGAACCTTGGATGCCCAAGACGCTGTTACCATTTTACCAGTTGTCCTTCCTTGGAACACATTTGATAGCTTCTAACCACTGCATTCTAGGAAAACTCCACAGGAACTGTTGTTTTGAAACCAAGTCATGAAGCTATCCCAGTTTGGTCCTTGTCATATCACTTACGCTTGTCCAATGTTTCTGCTTCCAACACATAGTCTTTGAAACAAGCTCTTAACTTGACTCATCATATATTCTTATACATGATGTCAACACAATCTTGTGTGTACACACTGGATGAGGTGTCAACCCATCGCAGACATTCTTTCTTTTCTTTGAAAATTCATTGAAAAGATCTGTGGTTGACACTGAATTTCAGATTTATGCATAGTGCTAATTTTAGTTTTCGCTGTTACTGGATATTTAGACCACAAGCCATACCACACACACATTAAGAGTACCCACGTGTGCTTATGATCATCAGTGATGATCTGGTTGAACTTTCTGCGCCTCTTACCTATTACAGTCACGATGGCTAGGGCAACCACACAAACTGCTGCTATTATAATGATCATCGTGCTTCCATCTACAAACACAAACAAGCACAAACGACCATGTAAACATCTGATATCTACTACAGAGTCAATTGACCCTAGATTGGAATCAAAACAGAATTAAGAGATTTGTAAGTAATAATAATTTCAATATTGTAACATAATGTGATACTTGACTTTATATGCCACATCAAATAAATATGAAAGCAGAAATTATTGTCACCTTCAGTTTCAGCATCATCTGGTACATTTTTCACTTCTGCCGCAAACTGATCTCCAAATGATCCTAAAAATAAAATGCAGTCATGCACTTCACATTCAGAAACACATAAATGTTTAAATATATTTTACTGTCAAGTCTTTACAATTCTATCGTTGCTATACTATGTGATCATATAAAACTAATTCAGTCATGTTTAAAAGTTAGTACTTCATCTTTTAATTCTATGTGTTTTTGTAAAAATATAAAAAAAAAAAATCATCATAGGTCTTAGTATTAGGAAATAAAATGCATAAAAAAGGTAACCCCTTACGGCTTCCACAGGATTTAAGAGTGCTGCAAACCATCAGCAGGTGTGCAGATCTCTATAAAACCAGAAGTTTGGCAGTTTGCTGGTTTGGAGTATTCAGGTGTGTGTTAACACAACTCCAAATGGGAAAGGCATAAGTAATGGTCTTAGAGAACCAATTGTTGCTGCACATTAAATGGATCAATAAACCGTTTCCAAAATATTTAAGTTCAATGTTCTACAGTGAGAAAAAAAATAATAATTCACAAGTGGGACGTATTCAAGACAGTTGCCAATCTTCCCACGAGTGGATGTTTCTCATTCACCCCAAAGTCTGACCATGCTCAGAGAAATACAAAAAATAATTAAAAATCAAAAGCTAAATCTCAGACTATACACGCCACACTAAGTCAAACGTTGAAGTCCATGATCAGCACAATTAGAAAAAAACTGAACTATTATAATTTGCTTTGGTCTAACATGGAACATGGAAGCGTCTCATACTCACTGTCAAGCATGGCAATGTTTACGGGTGCTTATTTGGGCTTGTTTTGCAGCCACAAGACCTGGACATCCTGTAGTCACTAATTTAACTATGATCCCCTCTGTATACCAGAGGGTTCTAGTATATCGAAAGTAAAAAAAAATAATTCAACAGTGCGCTGTGTACAGTATACTGTAACTGTGTTTATCCTATATGTGTATATGTGTTTGGTGAATTCACCATAGTTGCTCTGGACACATTCAAGGTTCATGGAATATGTTTTTTTTTTCTTTATTTAGCTCTTGCTAAGTCTCTGGTTTTGACAGAAGTGAGCAGTCCTTGTTTTAACAGCTCAGTGATTCTATTACAAGGCAATCATCAGGTTAATCACGAGTGACAGTCCATGTTGAGCAGAAAGACGGCAGCTTTCAAAAAGTTGGGTTCATCAGGGAGTGGCTAACTGATTACTTTCAGGAATTAACACGATGGCTGACCTTAGAGTAATGACCTGCCTTCATGCTTCATCTGCTTCTGGCACTAAAGAATGCTTACTTTCTTGTCCTTCTTCTTGTTCTTCATCTGTGGGTGGAAAGAGAACAAGAGAAGGTGTGATAAGAAAAAAAAAAACATCGCTGGAAACTTGCTGTTACATTTATTCCCTTATTAATCTTTTCAGGTATGCGGACGTTTCTAACTACCAAACCTTAATTTGAAATTCAAATTAACCAACTTTTTAATTTCTAAAGACATTTAGAGAATTCATTAAAACACTAAATCAGACAGTTTATCAAATAAGAAGAGTTGAAATGAATTTACCATCTGAGTCGAATCCATTTCCCGAGGCCTCATGTTCTGGTTTATCAGCTGAGAACATGGAGATGGAAAAAAAAAAGGCATAAATAAGATCTTTGTATAACCATATTAATTCTCACGCTCAATAATAATGCAGGCATTATCAATATTCATAAACATGCAAATTGGAAAGGAACTTATTTTGACCCTCACATCATATTATTTATGCAAAACTTTCTTTATTTTGATTTGATAGTTTTCACACATATTCATTTCATGTACTAGGTAACAATTGTCTGTAAAATAGAAGCACCAGATTTTAAACATTACATCTATTTTATTTTCGCTTCTTTATCAGTTGTAATTCAGGATAACCCCAAAAAACACTAAGCTCTCCATTTTCAGATAAGTTGCTTGAAACTGAGGTGTAATAAAGATCCTAAAAAATCTGATTCCCAGTAAAAGGTGGCAATTACAGGAACTCACAAAGGATATGAATACCGTATTACCCCCTTCCACTACTTTGGTTATACTATGCTATCAGCAATGATGTACTGATATTACAGAAAGGAAAGAAGATACACTTGGGAAATTAGATCCTGTGTGTTTAACAGACTGACTATGGGTATGGACATTTGTACATGACCACTAAGTGACTGTAATTATATCATAACAGAAGTATCAGTTATTGTCTTGCATTTACTGACACTGTAGAACTGTACTGTACTGTACTCTATTCAAACCACTGTAGCTAAAAGAAATGTAAAGAAATACATGCAAAAGAAATGTCAGTATTTTGTCACATACAGTAAATAAGCTTTTGCTCTTCTGATTGACAAACTGTTTGTATATTGCTAAATCAATCGTATCTAGTTGCATTTATATAATTCTAAACATAATCATATATAATTTTAAGCTTGTTTTGAGAATTTGAAAGAATCCAGAGAACCTGTTTTACCCACTTGGGAAAATACTGCCCTACTGGGAACTTTTAAAAATTAACATTTTATTAAACTAAAAGTGAATCCAGCACAGTGGTAACAGATTTGGTCAATCTACATTATATATTATTTAAATCCGCATTCTAGTACTCTCTCAGTATACCTCTAGAAAGATATATAAGGTTTAAACAAACAAATTAAAGTTAATTTGGGTAACTTGCATTATTATTAATACTACACTTTATTCACATTTATAGGGGATTTTTTTTTTATTTGATACCCATTACACCTTCAAGATCAATCCTATCAAGCAAGTCCAGATTTAAACTCCTTACTCTCATAACTGCATGCTTGCATAATTAGTTACATTGTCATAAATAAATAGCTCATAGTATCTTTTAAATAATATGCTTTAACATGAATAATTGGACACAATGCTAGGAGTTAAAATAACTTTTTTTTTTTCATTGAAGGGATGTCTGGAACAAACACAGTCTAATGAGCAAAGTGCCTCATGTGAGATAGGGTAAGGCTAAATAATAATAATAATAATAATAATAATAATAATAATAATAATAATAATAATAATAATAATAATAATAATAATAATGTAATTGCATTTTAGTTATACACCAAATTATTATTATATCACAATATTTTAATAAAGACAGATTGACCCCACCTTTGACTGTCAGAAGCAATGTCAGAAGGAGTAGCCGCAACATTGTCATAACCTGCAGAGAAAAATAGACATTGTAGGTTTTAGATGGTGTATCACATTGGTTAGAGCATTGGACCACTGATCAGAAGGTCCTGGGTTGAAACCCAACCACCACCAAATTGCGACTTGAGTCTTGACTTAACAACCTGGAGCATATCATAATATCATTATTTTATTTCTTGTGCAAATTGCAGCTCTGGGTTTGAGAACAGGCCTTGCTTTCTATTAGATCATTTCAGTTTCCAGCCAGTGAGACCTTTCCATAGCAGATTCCATTGGAAACTTAAGATACATGACACTCTCAGGCATTGCGCATGCTGGCTTTATGCAGACATGCTGATCTGTGTTTTTCACAAAAGCTCAGCAAGAATTGGGATGTGTGTAAATGTGTGTGTGTGTGTTGTCTTTCCTTTGGTCAATCAGGCATGTACAGCAGATGTCTATGGGGGTGACATAAACCCAATTTCAATGCCAACCGGAATATGTAGTGTGGCATAGCATGTGCTTCTTTGAATATCGTGAGCCTTCTACTATTTATATCAAGCTGTGAACATTACTTACTGTAAACCGCATCTTTCCAAAAAAAAAAAAAAAAAGAAAGAAATCATTCATCATACATGAGCATGCTCAGCTGCACAGAAACCATAGATATAAGAGATAAAGTTAGTGACACTGAACTGTAACAACCCTCTGTTATTTTTATTTATTTATTTATTCATTTATTTTTACCTACAGCCTACTGTACATGTAAAAAGGATAGTTATTATAAGTTTTTAAACAGGAAGCTTGTATGTGGAATCTTACAAAAACAAATCACATGTTTTAACATCTTGATCTTGATTTGTGATTCATGCACAGCCAAATGATTCAGTTAGTGATTCATTAACAAGGGCTTGATGACTCAAAATGGCTCTTTTGTAAAGACAAACAACCCTTTTTCCCAACCCAAATGTGTTGATGACCTTGAGCTCATGACAGTTTCATTTAACTGAACACCCCCCTACACACACACACACACACACACACACACACACACACACACACACACACACACACACACACACACACACACACACACACACACACACACACACACACACACACACACACACACACACACACACACACATCACTTTTCTACTACTCTCTCACACATCACACAATCATGTATGAGGCTTACGGCTCCATTGATTGAGCATTCATTTATACTACAGTTGAATTGCCTCCTCTCTCTCTCTCTCTCACTCTCTCTTACTTACTTAAACAGATGTTTGGGAATTGCCTCTTCCTACATTTTTCCATGGAAATGTTTAAAAATATGACGGAGGTACACCACAGCCTCAGATGGTTGCTTATTTTAGAATGGTGCTTCCTTCCACTGGACGGAGGGCTCGTCATTTCCAAATTATAAACTACTTCCTTTATTCTGTTTATTGTTCTTATTGTCCATTGTATCAGACCCCACTTCCTTGTGCTAACTGATAAGAGTGGACCTTTATGTCAGTTGGCTTTGTTAAGTACTGTAGCATTACACAACACTATGGTATGCAAGGAAATGATGCCAGAGTCATACTGCACCTGCAACATACAAATTATTACGGCTCTTGGCACTGCAGTGGAGTAAGCTTATTAGAAAGAGTACGGGTGTATGTACAGTATATGTACCACTAATAAATAGGGATGGTATTCCCTTTGAAGTCAGATTCCTCTCAGGGTTTCTTCCTTGGAACCATTGTTTCCTTCAATGTCCATTGTTAAAAGCATTACATAAATAAAACTGAATTGAATTATTGGAATTTACTTTATGTATATATGATTGTATTATATTGTGCTGATCTAAGTACAAGTAACTGGCTGTAGTATAGCTATATAACACAGACATATTAAAGTAATTACATTTGTTTATGGCTCATCAATAACTTTTATCCAGGTCAAAGTCAATGTGGACCATGTTTGTCCGCTATCAGATCATAGCAGCGCACCATGCACACTTACATTACTGTTTGTTTGTTTTTGTTGTGTGTGTGTGTGTGTGTGTGTGTGTGTGTGTGTGTGTGTGTGTGTGTGTGTGTGTGTGTGTGTGTGTGTGTGTGTGTGTGTGTAAAAAAGAGAAAAATCATCTTATCATAGCGGGGCTCAGTATTAGGCATACACAACCTCAAACAAAAACATTTTAGTCGACTAGTTAACAAAAAAGAAGCCAATAAATTGCAGGAGCAAAGGAATCATTGACTGTATAACTGAGCGTATAACTTTATTAGTCTCTCACATCATTGTGAAGGTATTTTTGCCTATTCTTCTTTACAACATTGATTCAGTTCATTGAGCTTTTCGCGAATTCACTTATGCACGGCAATCTTAAGATCCCACCACAGCGTTTTAACTGGATAGAGGTCTGGACTTTGACTAGGCCATTCCAAAACCTTGCATTGAAAAGCTGATTGCTTTTCACCAAACATGTTGCTGAGCATTACAGCCAAACAAATCCCCTTTGGTCTATAGGACATTGTTTCAGAAATCTTATGGTTTATTAAGATGCAGCTGTGTGAACCTTAGACTTGCATCCGTGTTCTTGGCACCCTTCCAAACTATCTGTGCTGGGGCATATACTCCTGGGAAGACTGGTTGCTGTCTTTAATGGGGTTAAAGGGGTCCACTTGTGAATTGTAGAACAATGAGTAAATTGTTTGGAAATGCTTTTACCACACTTTCCAGATTGATATGCAGCAACAATTGCTTCTCTAAGACCACTGCTCACGTCTTTCCGTCTTGGCATCATGTTAACACACACTTGAGTAAGTGTTGCGTGAGAGGTCTGCCCAACTACTGATTATCAATTAATCAACAGCTGATGATTAGAAGCACCTGAATGCAACTTACCCTCTTAAATCCAGTGAAAGCAGTAAAGGGGTACTTTTCTTGTCTTTACTTTTGTTAAATAAACAGTGTCATGGTGAAAAAAAAGTTTTTTGTTATTCATCTGAGGTTGTATGTGCCTAATAATGAGGTGCCTATGATGATTCACACATGATTTTTATATTGTTTTTAAAATAATGGGGTATGGTCTTTTGAACTTGACTGTATATTTAGTAAACACTGAAACAAAATAAACAAACAAATAGGTTTGGTGTCCCATCCAGTATGCATTACGTGGTGGAAATCCTATAACTATAAAAACAACAAACAGTTGTAGCATGGAAGTAAGGTGATTTCTTTTTCTTTACTGCCAACATAATCTATGTCCCGTACATCATGTTCTCACATACAAAGAGTTAGTTTCCCTATCTGTCTCAGAACAGATGCTTCACCTTATCATTCAATGGCACATGGCGCAATTAATACACAATTAAAATGCTGATTTTTTGTTTCATTACAATGCTCTAGAATACCCATCACATTCGACATGACCCAGAGCAGAATGAAGTGTTAAGTAAAGACAAATGACTGAATAAATTAAGGAAGGAAGGGAAAAGGGAAAGAACAAATAAACAAACAAATAAAATGATTTACTTACTAAAAAGTTAACTAATAGCTACTGTAGCTAAAGACATTACCAAGGTATTAATATAAACATAACCATATCCATGAAATACAAGCTCTTTAAAAACAACAAAAATAGGGAATGTGACATTTCCTGTTAAACGTCTGCTTGTCAGTAATTTCATACAACCAGTTTTTAACTAAGAAAAAAAAAACTTGTGTTAGCTGGTGTATAGTTGTTGATCAATGTCGCGTAGTTCACCTGTCAGGAGTTCTAGTGTTATACAGTAGCTAATTGTAAATAGTGTTTTTCATCAGTTAAACTAACAATGAAATTTAGAATTGGAAAAAAAAATGCAAGCATAATCAAATATATAAAAAATATATAACTGAAAATAAACTGAATATAATATCATATTTTTCATTCGTTTGTTGCGTTTTGACATGAAGCAGTTTTATTAAGCAGTTGTGTTAGTTTTAGTTAGTTCTTTAACTGAGGCATGGCATCTAGTATAATGTCTAGACGGAGACATTCTTCTTCTGTCTGTGTGTTGAAAGAAAAACAAAACAAAACAAAACAGCACCCTTTGGTGTTTTGTGTGGAGGAAAATAAGGTATGAGAAAGCTGCGGCTTACTTATGGTCTAATTGAGAATTTCCATGCTTACTTCAGGTCATCACACCGAGCGAGAGACGTTCATTTACTTCACTAATCAGACAATGCAGGGCTCGCTTGAGCAAAAATATAACTCCTGATCATAGACTGCCGGGGCGAATTTTTCGACTAGCAATAACCTCGGCAGGCCAAATAAAATCCCTGTGCATCCAATTTCGTGTGCTGGGCTGCTCTGGTTCAAATAATAAGCTGAACCAATTTAGGAATATTTATCAGCGCAACTCGATGCCTGCGATTACAGAGTCTCCTGAAGCTGGAGCTACTGTATAAATTGGCTAATATCTTCTTGTAGATGTGAGTTCTAATTGAATTAGTCTTATCCTTTGGTTTACACACTTGTTTGCCTTCAGGCCTAATATCTTCCTTATTGTAAACAAGTGCAGTTTTGTCCAACAGAGCTGGATGTCTCTTGAACTTGATAGTGAATGTAAAAACTAGTAAACATCGGAATGGCTCAACAAGGAAGTAAAATTCACTTTTCAGAATTAACTGTATTCATATTTACATTAATTAAATTCATATCTACAGTAAAGTCTGTTTGTACTACTCCAGATGTTGGTCATTTGTATCGTATTTATTTGTATTTATCTTTAAGCCAGCAGTAGGCACTGAATGATTCAATTGAACCACTATAATCTTGACCAGGCAGTTACTATGAGTGAATAAATGAATCGCTCATCTCCTGGTCTTTGTTTGTCTCAGGAGTTTCATATCTGAATGCTTGGTTAATCTTGCATGAAAGCAAAAACCTCCCAATTGTGGGACGTTTTTGTTGTGTCCTTTAGTTATCTGTCCCAGTGCACACCTCTAGGTTAAATCAGATGACCTTTAAACCTTTCTGGCATGTTTTCTTCAAACATGCAACAAATCCTCGTTAATTATATCTGTATTTTGGCGAATTACAATAAATATGTTCATTTCATGGCTGAAATCTTTAGTGGTCGAAATGTCAGTTCAGCATTTTGTCCGACTGTTTCCTGCTATACACTCACACACACACACACACACACACACACACACACACACACACACACACACACACACACACACACA
>JAAGKR010001925.1:23678-108934 GCA_011419295.1 Clarias macrocephalus
TTGCGTTTTGACATGAAGCAGTTTTATTAAGCAGTTGTGTTAGTTTTAGTTAGTTCTTTAACTGAGGCATGGCATCTAGTATAATGTCTAGACGGAGACATTCTTCTTCTGTCTGTGTGTTGAAAGAAAAACAAAACAAAACAAAACAGCACCCTTTGGTGTTTTGTGTGGAGGAAAATAAGGTATGAGAAAGCTGCGGCTTACTTATGGTCTAATTGAGAATTTCCATGCTTACTTCAGGTCATCACACCGAGCGAGAGACGTTCATTTACTTCACTAATCAGACAATGCAGGGCTCGCTTGAGCAAAAATATAACTCCTGATCATAGACTGCCGGGGCGAATTTTTCGACTAGCAATAACCTCGGCAGGCCAAATAAAATCCCTGTGCATCCAATTTCGTGTGCTGGGCTGCTCTGGTTCAAATAATAAGCTGAACCAATTTAGGAATATTTATCAGCGCAACTCGATGCCTGCGATTACAGAGTCTCCTGAAGCTGGAGCTACTGTATAAATTGGCTAATATCTTCTTGTAGATGTGAGTTCTAATTGAATTAGTCTTATCCTTTGGTTTACACACTTGTTTGCCTTCAGGCCTAATATCTTCCTTATTGTAAACAAGTGCAGTTTTGTCCAACAGAGCTGGATGTCTCTTGAACTTGATAGTGAATGTAAAAACTAGTAAACATCGGAATGGCTCAACAAGGAAGTAAAATTCACTTTTCAGAATTAACTGTATTCATATTTACATTAATTAAATTCATATCTACAGTAAAGTCTGTTTGTACTACTCCAGATGTTGGTCATTTGTATCGTATTTATTTGTATTTATCTTTAAGCCAGCAGTAGGCACTGAATGATTCAATTGAACCACTATAATCTTGACCAGGCAGTTACTATGAGTGAATAAATGAATCGCTCATCTCCTGGTCTTTGTTTGTCTCAGGAGTTTCATATCTGAATGCTTGGTTAATCTTGCATGAAAGCAAAAACCTCCCAATTGTGGGACGTTTTTGTTGTGTCCTTTAGTTATCTGTCCCAGTGCACACCTCTAGGTTAAATCAGATGACCTTTAAACCTTTCTGGCATGTTTTCTTCAAACATGCAACAAATCCTCGTTAATTATATCTGTATTTTGGCGAATTACAATAAATATGTTCATTTCATGGCTGAAATCTTTAGTGGTCGAAATGTCAGTTCAGCATTTTGTCCGACTGTTTCCTGCTATACACTCACACACACACACACACACACACACACACACACACACACACACACACACACACACACACACACAAACACACACAGTTGTCCACATATACAAAGACATTATAATGTTGCTGGAACTGATAAGAATCTGTGGTAGGATATTTAACATGAAGGCACAGAGGGCTTACCAAAATAAACACTGGATATGCAACAATGCTATTCAAAATATTCGGACATAAAAAGCCACATTAAAATGAAGGCAAACAAAATGGAAACAGAAAGAACAAAGAGAGCACAGTGAGAGGGTGGATAAGCTATTGATATGTTTATTCATTCAAGGTGTACCGATGCAGAGAAGAAGGAAATGAGTCCTGTATGTCCGTTAACCATGTACAGTATGAGTCAGTTGTGAGTGACCATGGCTCACACAGAGATAGGCCTGTGTCCAAAAACGATACCGTGCTTATAGTACATGCTGAACACACTGAACTGTTGCTTTCAACCCATTTAAAATGTGTAATGTTTCTTTATTAAAAGACTGTTTCAGGTCTTTGATTGTTGCCTTAATTCAATTCCATTTTATTTGTATACGCTTTTAACAGTTGTCATTGCCTTACATGATTGCTTTGCAAAATCATAATAATTATGGAAGTTTGTATGAAATGTGAAAGTGTATGAATCAAAATGCGTGACTGTTTTAAAGTTTTATTAATGGGTCTACTACAGTAGTTCTACTAGCCATCCGTAACCGGGCTATATATATGAAACATTTCTAATATAAAACCATTATCACTAAGCCTTATAGCATGGGCTTTAAACTTTAGAGCCATAAACCTTTTTGTGATCGATATTTTTAAAATAGTGTGACAAAGTTCAAGGTGCAGAAAAGATACTCTCAGCAGTCCGTTAACCAGCTTTTTGATCAAACCCCACAAAATGTATTGGTCTGTCAATTATGGCTAGTTTGTCCTCCAGTAGCATTTTAAAATAAACAGTTTAAAAAAAAATGTACATTTTAATTTAGTTTTTATTTTACATTTAATTTTTTTTTTTTTTTAACCAGCTCTATTCAATCTCTTACTCATTATATATAGACTGATTATCCTGTATTCCTCCATTGTATAGGGTCAGAGAAAGCCTAGAGCCTATCCTGCGGACTCTGGGCACTACTGTAGGTGCGCTACACCCTGGATGGGGTGGCAATTACCACAGGCAATTTAGAAATGCTAGTTATCTTAAACTGCATGTCTGGACTGTGAGTGGAAACCAGGACACTCACTCTCACTCACTCCTCGTCTATACCGCTTAATCCTGTATTCAGGGTCGCGGGGGGCCTGGTGCCTATCCCAAGAGACTTAGGGGGTGAGGCGGGATACACCCTGGACAGGGTGCCAACCCATTGCAGGGCACACACACTCACTCACACACTCATTCACACACTACGTTCGTTCGCCTAATCTGCATGTCTTTGGACTGTGGAAGGAAACCGAAGTACCTGGAGGAAACCCACCAAGCATGGGGAGTACATGCAACCTCCATGCACACAGAGATGGGAATCGAGTCTGGTCGAGAATCGAAACCCCGACCCTGGAGGTGCAAGGTGACTATCACTTGGACTAGTACTATCCAGCATGCTGCCGAAACCAGAACACCTAGTGCTAACACAGTGCTAAGTCCAAAAAAGAAATGTGTAGCAGTCCAAGAACCTGAGCATCATGATGATCATTTTACATGATGGCAAAGATGAGTGTGTCTATACTGCCTAAGCTCACCAAAAACAAGTTAATATTCATATTTCGCTACATTTTCATGAACAACCCTTATAATTTCAATCTTATTATACTACGATAATAATTTATGTTTGTTCAGTCAAAGTGTCTACTTTAGACTTTTAACTAATCTTTGAGATACATGTTTTCAGTGGCGACAATGGTTCATGATTGATCACATGCTCCAGTGGTAGGTATTGGTGTAAAAGAGCTATGGGTACCATTTATACACCGACGTTGCCTACCAAGTAAACCGGACCTTGACTGAGAATAAAAAGCATCACAACAAAGCAAACTTCAGCAGTTTGTAGGTATGTTTTTACCATATGTACATTTTTAGAAGGTTTTTCTAAAGTAGCCCTTATTTCAGTTGTAGAACCTCTGTGAAAATGAGATTATCTTTTTTGACATATTGTGGTGCATTCAATCAGTGCTGTCAAGGTACTGTAATGATGCAAACTACAGTAGTAACCATTCATGTAAAAACTCAGCTTTATAATTTCAGAATGTTCATGCATTAAACATTTATCATGAGCAGAATTACCACAGAACTTAACCACATCTCATATGACACATGTCAGAGAGGATATGAAAATGTAAAGATAAGTGACATTTTCATATCATGTTGCCAAATAAAGAACTTCCTGCTAACAAGAAATTCTGCTGACACTAACCAACACACAAATGCGACATCACATCATGGAGCACAGGAACTGTTCTAGAGAAGTGAGAGGAAGAAGCTGTTAACCTATTGAGTTTGGTAAATGGGGTAGCCAGCAACCACAGAACCAAGAAGCTTGCTTTTACCAACAACAAGTCAAAATGAAACATTATATATTTGATTTTTGTACTTGGGGAATTGAAGCTTTTAGTGCAGAACACCATCACACAGTTTCCATCACATGGTGAATGATTCTTGAGAAAATATTAGATAATCATTAAGCTTTTGGTTAGTTGGTTTCCTTTAAAATGTGCACTGTTGCACGTGCAGACTCTAAAATGTCTTCAATGCAAGGACACAACGAATCAGTGTAGAGAGATTAATTTTCTCTTATAAAAAATAATGCACAGTAAAAAATACACAGATGACTAAAAGATTTAAGCAGCATGTAGAGGAATGAGGTAGCAGCAATATAATGTGTACCCTATGAAGCAGAGGAACTTCCCCAAAGTGTCTCACACCTTACCCAGCCACACATTGCTGAAGTCATGCATCACTGAACGGAAATTCCCAAATGAAGCTTGGGTCACAAAAAAAATAATAATAATTTAAAAATTAAAAAAAGCTTTGACAATGTTTTGTCAAATGTATTTGGGTTTTCATCATATAAAAATATATTTACAGTAATATAGACGCAGAATGTGGCATCTAAATCAAATACTCCCAGAACACACTTCTACAACTTGCGTCTTGGAATATAACCACACCGTCAGGAAAGAAAAAGCTCCATTTATGTGATAACCTGGTCATTCCTTAAATCCAGGTCATCAGCTGACTTCATTTTATTGCCAAATAACGTTGCTGAGCCTAGACCTGTCCAATGGAAGCACCCCAGATTGTAACACTGCCTCCAGAGGCTTGTACAGTGGGCATGGACTGTAATAATGTTGAAAACTTGTTCTTCCACTGTCTATTTATCTTAAACCATCAACATGACCAACCCCATTGCACCTATGCACTCATACATCTGTTTATACACTACGGGAAGTTTGCACATGCCAATCAGTTTATAAAAAACAACTGTGGGGGAAACTAGAGTTCCCAGAAGAAACTCGCCAAGCATGGAGAGAACTCTACACACATAGTGTACACAAGATTCGAACCCCCAACCTACTGTTACTGGGTGAGATGACGGAGCTAACCACTCAGCCAACATGACATCAGTTTGTCCAATGATGATGATTATAATTTTGATTAACTTGGGGTATGGTTTCTTCTTCTGCTTTTTCCTCCAGTTATCTCAGTAAACACACATCAATAAATTTAAAAACTTTGTTTTTCTACTTCCACTTCAATCAATATGTCCATCATCAATCATATTTTTACCATGTGATTTAATGTAACACTAATAACAAGCAGATTATTTGAAGGGGGGAAAAAAGGTTTAAAAAAGAAACATAATTATCGATTTGGTAAGGTTTTCTGTAAAGGGAAAAAAAGTGGGATGTCCGTGCTTTGTAAATGACAAGAAGGTTTCCACTGTGGGAAAGTCTTCAGGGTTTGGAGTTTGCACTTTGCCCTTTCCAGGTAACATTGTAAGCTACCTGTACTTAGTAAATCTTAACCCATATTCAACATGTTGTCCAAGTTTTTTTTCTTTATCAACAATGCACATTCTCAAGGGTTCCCAAGACTGATTCAGCACCACAGACTTTTTTGATTTAAAAAAATGAAGGGCGAGTCATGGAGCAACTACTACAGAGTGAGTGATGGCAGGATACTCTGTAACAATAAATGTTACTATTAACAAATTAAATGTTTAGTTAATCAAACAATGAATTAACTTACTTACAGCTAAGCTATTAATTTAAAAAGCCCCTGCTTCATCCATACAGGATAAAGCGGTGTAGACGATGAGTGATTGAGTGATCATCCATTATTATATTTAAAATAATTGGAAAACTTTTGAATTGGAGAACAAATATGTCCAAGCTGTTATAAGCAAAATAATTCACTTTGCGGTGGTTCCATGATGGTGTTTTATTTTTAGAATACCACCTAAATTTTGTGGTATGGTGAATAAAGTTCTTCCTCAACATCTGTATTCTCATTAATTCCATCTTAGTATCTTTGTTTTTTTTTACTACTTGCACCTTGATTATTAGCACTCATCAGTCAATAAATGCTGCTCTCTGACACTATGAACATGTCATTTCAAAAGTCTACATTCCAAACACTCCACATACTGTAACGTGCTACACATCTGCCTTGTACTGTATTTATGCCACAAGAAGAAACACAAGACTTCTAACAGAGAAGTTTAAAGCAGACACATTCAGTCATCAGCCCACAGTATTGAGAAATATACAAATGCCTTGCTGTGAAACCTATAAACAATATGTTTTGTAATCATTTAAATAAATTCCATCCGTCCCTGAGCTTCAAAGTACTAAAAGACTTGTGACATTTGCTAAACACCCAATTACATTAGATTAATTTGTCAGAAAATAGGAGAAAACAGCTGAGAATGAGAAACCGGAATATTGTAATAAAGACTTACGTTAGCCGCAGAACATGCACAAAGCTAGAACAGGAAATACACACACACTCTTGACTCGTTGATAGTAGCAAGTGGGGGATTCACACAAGCATTAAGAAGATATGCACTCACGTACTTTTATATGTTTTGTAGATATGCACTTTTCTCTGGAAATCACCTAACCCAGTGGCCCCAATTTTTTTAAAAAACAAAGCTGCTATTATGCTTTTAAAACAGAGAAGGTGGTCGTAAAGGACCAAAGTGCAGAGCTGACACACACACACACACTGATAAGTGTTGGCACCCTTGGTACTACCTTCCTTGATTTAGATCCTCCCATTAAAAATAAGCATGAAATCATTGGCTCGGAGAAAACTTATATAAATATACTTTTTTTTTTTTTGCACACAGGTACCAATAAAACAGTATGCTGATGATTTTCAATTGATATTTATATTCAAAACCACTGCATACAGTGACAGAAATTACAATCCTATACATTACTTCACAGCTTTTTGTGGGTTGAGGTGAAAGTGTTTTTTTTTTTTTTTTTTACATAAAATTATGCCCATAGCCAAAACTTTATCATGTTTTGGCAGATTAACTATACCTGAGTTCATAAAAATAATTCATTTCAATGTATTTATATGCTATAAATTATATAAATGTATCTTATAAAGATATTAGTACTGTATATATTAACTTATTAAACTAAACATACACTAATTTCCCTTCAGCATAGATATGAGATCATTTCATAGTCAGAAGTTCATTGTTAGATTCTTTTAGATTTTTACTGGAGCTGAAAGTGTCCCTAAGTGATGCTTTCAACTACAAGCTTATTGTACTAACCTGCATATCTACATGATCACAAACCTGCATCAAAATATAGTTTGGGGGGTCTATAGTAGCATTTGTACATGCAATACAATGTATATGTACAAATGCATAATTAATTTGTATCAATAACTGAATATGGCGCTTTCAGTTGTCAAAAGAAATGTAACTTTAAATACTACTTCACTCATACTACCACCAAAAGCAACATACTGTATAGTTATATGCTTTATTTATCCAGGTCTGTTGCTAAAAACCACAGAATAAACATTGAGCAGTTGATTTAAGCATGGAACATAGTCACATGGCACAGTGTTATTTCAGTACTTATTAGTGTTTCTTACTATTTCATTTATTAGGTTCTCAGTGTGGGTACAAATGCTCAAAGAAGCTGCTGTCTAGAGATTTTTTATTTATTATATATATATTTTTACAGTAAGCCTGTATGAGGCAGTTGAAACTTGACATGATCTTGCAGCTTATAAAGTGAAGCAGCGTCTTTTGAGTGGTTTTTACCTTTGAAACAGCAGGTGTGTTTCCTGTTGCTGGTGAGGTGCACACAGTAGAGCTAGTATCATTTAACAGAGTTTTCAGGTTATAGCAAAGTGTCTGGTACATCTAACTAACTTACTAGCTAAACAAAAACGAAGAAACACCCGATATAAAACTACACATACAGTATCATACTGTCTATAATCCACCTTTCCCTTTATCATTCTTTGCAATATGCACAATGTACATAAACACATTATTTGCATGTGTACTTTTTTAACTTTTAGATTGAATTCTAATGACATGCTATAAAAATAGAGTTTTTATTAATTCTTTTTTATTACTCCAATTTATCATGGAAATCTGACAACACATTGTCTGCAGTTACTCCTCCAATCAATGTATTCATAGAGTGGTTGAGTAAGTCCTGCCTCACTGGGCCTTTGTTTGTTTGCTTTTTGTAGTTCTCATTTTTGACCACTAGTTGAGAAAACATATGATATGACATGATATGATATGATATGATATGATATGATATGATATGATATGATATGATATGATATGATATGATATGATATGATATGATATGATATACAAGTTGCCATACAAATAAGCTGCCACTGCTTAGAGGCTTTTCAAATTGTTCAATTCCTTCCAATTTAATTTCCAAAAATTGCTTTAACCAGGTAGTCTGATGTCTGCGTGATTTTAATAGTTAATCAATGATTATTTACTTCAGGCAACACTAAATTGCAATTTCATTAGGCACATTGGGATGAGAAAGAAATTTGTACAAAGGAAAGGGCAATTTAGCAATCTAAAAAATGTATAAATAAATAAATAAATAAATAAATAAATAAATAAATAACCCATGCTTAACTTTTTTTTTTTTTTTTTTTTTACAAATTGTTGTAGACATGCACGTATCAGACAATGCTGTAAAATCCAGCAGCTAAATAAACCAAAAGTTGAAGGCAGTGCCTTAAGAATGCTACGTTCCCTATGCCCTGCTATATAGCTTTGGAGTCTGGCTTAAGTCAGTACAATCCTGTGCTTGTGTTATTGCAAGATTAAAAGATCATTTTAAGCCATTAATAATTTACCTTTTAAGGGCAATGCTTTGTGATTCAATACAGTACTTAGCTGTTTTCCCTCTTCTAATATTTCAGGAATGCTTTAGGGTTGTTTCCAGTTCACAGCATGTTTTATGGGTCAGGCTGCTTGCTTGACAGCCAACTGCTGATGAACTCATACGAACTCATTTTCCTTAAACACGTCTAGAAATAACTCAGGCTTCTCAAACTCCCTGCGGCTTCATCTGTTGCAACAGACTTCTGCTGTCACAGGAGTGGCAACCGCTTGTTAGCTACCTGTCCTTGTTAAAACTTAACCCACATGTCCAGAATGATGATCTAATAGCACCTGAGTCTCTGGATAACATCTTATCAATTCAACTCGATTCGAGGTTTTACCAGCAGATGTACTTATTTATACACATTTCACTGTCACATTGATCCCCAAATGCTGTTAATATACCATGGAATGTTTAAGCCATCCTTATAGTACTTTCTGCAAATACCTGTAATACTGTATGTAACTTTGTAAAGTCTAATGTTCCAGACATTTCAATGCTCATACAACCTATTTAAACACATTCAAACACATTGAAGCACATTTACAACACATTTCAAGTCTATGCAACCCATTTGAAACAGAACTGAAACAGAACTTAAAGTTTAAATCTGTACCAATTTCCTTCTCTTTACTTATTACTCAGTTTGCTGTACACACTTAAGAGGGAACTATCTTTTTATAGTCATTTTTAAAACGTTGTAATAATGTCCACTCACCAGTATATTCAGTTTCAGCAGGTTGGAGCTGTGTGCTATTGCAGTATGTTTTTGCTTTCTGGAATCCTTTGTGAAACTGGCAATACGAATACTTCCTGGCCGTCTTAATGTCTTGGCTGTACTGACAGGATCTGCACACGGGGAGGTGTGGACATCTCATTGGCTGACATGCCTCATGAAATTTAACACCTGCCTAAGTTTTACATGCATTATGCTGACTAGGATCCGTATTATAAACATATTTCACTGCTAATGGCATGCTGCCATTGTAAACAGTGTTTGTGGTAGGTTTGTATATCTTAAATGAAGCATTGCATGGGACTCCAACAAACTCCTACAGTACTTGAACTCATGATTAAGGTGCTGCATACTGTATATGAAAATCTTGGGCACAAGTTTATTTTCTACATTTTTAAACAATACTGGATTTTTTTTTTTTTATATGAAATAACACATATGGCATTAAGTAATTAAGTCACAACAACAAACAAAAAACAACATCAGTCAGTGGTTATTTACTTGAAGGTCAGCTGTTCTGTAACTTTTTTTTTTACAAGAACAATATTCTCAGGTGGATTTGCAGAACCCATCAAGCACCATGATGAAACTGGCTGTCATGAAGACCATCCCAGGAAACTAAGATCAAAACTTTCCTCTGCTGTAGAGAAGAAGTTTGTTGAAAATGACCAGCTTCTCTGATTAGCACCATTATGAAGGCTTACAAAGCATTATCCTTAGACACATCTTAATATAACCTGTTCCAAGGAGATGATTGCACATTTCGGATGCCTTCAGAATTCTTTTACAGTGTAAAAAGAAATAAAAATCAGGAATGTCCATGGAATTAGAAGTGAATTACATTAAAATGAAATTGATAACAATGACAACCAATTACATGCCGCCAAACTGGTGACAGGATCATGAGCACGCATGACACTTTTGCCAGAGGGACTAAGGTGCCAGCATGTTCAGTCCAATGCCACAGAAAAGCAAACACAGCTCAAACTGCTGAAACAAAGTCAACGCTGCCCATCATAGAAAGAGAATAGAATGCTTGGTTCATCACAGGATGCTGCATATTGGGGCTTAGCAGGCACAGAGTTCAAGGTTGTTGATCTGGCCTCCAAATACCTCCGATTTCAATCTGGCCAAGCATTCATGGTACAGTATGCACCAGACAAACACGTCTAATGGAGCCCCCATCCTGCAACCCACAGCACCCGAAAGATCCACCACTAATATCCTGCTTAAAAAAAAAAAAAGCTCACCAAAGTATATTGCCAAAGGTCTTGTGGAGTCAACAGGAATCTGCATACTGTGTACTTATTTTAAGTTACAGAGACTAGACCTTTCCCCTCATTGTCCACTTTAATAAAACAATTGGCTGTAAATAAAGCACAAAAATTATGCAGCCACAGCTCAGAATCTTTACCTACTGTTCACATTCACGTCAAACATCACTATGGGGAAAGATGTGATCTCTGTGACACTGCGCATGTTTGTTGGTGGCCTATGGGCTTGTTTAGGTATTTCGAAAAACTGGTGATCTCCATAGTTTACACAATAGTCTCTACTAGCAAAAAACAAACAAACAAACAAAAACATGCCTGGGGGGTGGTGGTGTGTGCAGACCTTGTGGTTAAGAGAGATCAGAAGAGAATGACTAGATTGGTCTCGGCTGACTGGACGTCTATGGTAACTCAAGCACACTTCAGACTGATGGTGAGCAGAAATCATCTCAAAATACAATCAAATCTTCAGGTGGATGAACTACTAGCAAAAGGCAACATCAGTTGTCACTGTTGTCAGACAAGAACAAGCACTGAGGCTTTTTCCCCAAAATGACAGCTTAATTGAGAAATAGTCTTATTAATTAACAGAGTATTTGCATAATCATTATTCATTTGTCTCAAGCTTAGACTGTAGATCATGCCACCTCCCGTTTCAACTCAGTAAAACGGGCAACCACAAACTGAACAACTGACCTATTCTCAGCAATAACATATTTACTCAGAAACTCTAGGGTTTTGCTATTACTCAGAAAACGCTCACCAAGTTAGAATGCATGAAGTTGCCACATTGGTTACATTTACTCTTCTGTGAGGTTACCTCTGAACGTGCAACATCAGACAGAAAGAACCATTCAACAAAATGCATGTCATTTAAGGTTTAGCTAAAAGAGACTTCAAACAACCAACTAGAAGAAAACAATTCTAGAGATTGTGAAGATTTTTAATCAAATGTGCTGTTATAAGCTCACTAATTAGCTGATTGTTTACATCACATGTCATGGCACTCTGCAGCTGGGACAATGCAAAATGATCTGTTGTACTATGTGTTTGTACAGTATGACTTAGTAATACTCTAGGTATTAACAGTGTTGACCACATGACCTTGTGACCTTCAAGCAAAGTTTAAAATAACAGTTAATGTACTGCTGATCACAACTCTATCCCATATCTGGTTAATAAATAAATAAATTAATTAATTTAAATAATAATAATAATAATCTTCTTCTACTCGTACATTTCACACTTTTCACACAGTGCACAAGCAAACAAAATACTAAGGGTGGGAATGTAAGTACATTTGGAACTCATAAGGGAAAAATATAAATATTTTTGGCCCCATTGGTACAGATAGCAACTGTTGATATCATATTTGAAATCGATAATGCATTGAAAAATGAGATGCATTGTAAACTTTTTGGGTTTGTAACACAGAAACTGGATGAAAAACTCAAATGAATATTTACACTAGATGAATATTCAATACTAGATGAAAGGCAGTTTGACCATCATTAATAAATAAAAGATTCCCACAAATTATAATTTCAAATGCAAGCCATCATCATGGGGGTAAATTAATATGATTAATTACAACAAAATACAATTAGCCCAATTAACCAATAACAACAATCTTTCTATTACAATCCATCCCATATTGAATCTTTTTTTAATGGACTATCTGTATATATTTTGCAACTAATCCATTTTTTTTTGCACTTTTTTTTCTTTTTGGCATTTTATTCTTACTGTTTTAGTGTGCAGTGGACTCGATGTTTGACAAAGTTGCTATTTGGATTTAAATATAATTCAAATATATTAATAACCTTTGATTAGATAATTACTTGCTTTTCAATTAATATTTTTCACCAGACAATAATTATTTTGACCCCAACTAATGCAGTATTTTCTCATTTATTTAACGACCATGTTGGAAGACAAATCCTGTGTTTAGGGAACAGTGACACGGTTACTGCATAGTTAAAGTACCATGTAACTGTAAAATGTCAAATTATTGGCCTGTTAACAACTAAAGAAAGTGCTACAATTGCTAGAATTGGATTAAGAATTGTCCAACAATCCTGGAAGGATGGTGAACTTTCAACTTAAAACTTCAATTTATAGAGAGCATTAAGATTGGACATTGGAATGCGTCCAGATTGACCGTATACCAGAGCGATGGGCACATTAAGGCAAGAAGTGAATCATGAATAATGTACTGTACAGGGACAAGCCTCTGGAGGTAGTGTTATGATCTGGGGTTTGTTTCACTTGGTCAGGTTTAGACACCAACATGGCATAAAAATCATAAAAAGGTTGGGTACTGTAATATAATAGGTCCAAGACAAAGCTATTTACAATTCTGTGCTGCATAGCCTCATTTTTTGCATATTTATTTGATATTAAATAATTTATTGTTATTAAGCTCTTGACTGCATATTAAATGTATTTTACACATATTGTTACTTTAACACACAGTTTTGGTAATTGATTTTTGGTTACTAGGACTTGGATTATGATTTAAACTGTGATGTTTAAATAATAACTGCAATGTTTTGTATTCAAATGTATTTATAAAGACTAGTTGGACAAATTATATCATTAAGAGTTTTTTTTTTCTTTTGCCAATATTTTTATCTCCTCAAATTAATATAAATAACTAAACAAATATTAAGTTATTGGCAGAATCTACATAAATTTTTGCCTTTTGTTATCAAATAATTGCAACGGTCCTTGGCAGCACAATTCAGAACAGTCATATGTTACCTGCCTATTTTCCCTTCAGCCCTGGCATGCCCTGGCAGAATTCGCACAGGATAAGCTAACTGTTTATCTAACAAGAGAGTGCTTTCATGTACATTGCGAAAACACACCACACATTTAATTTTGAGTAACATGTATAATTATGACATATATTCTTAACAGACTTTGGCTATATATATATATATATATAGATATACTGTGTGTGTGTGTGTGTGTGTGTGTGTGTGTGTGTGTGTGTGTGTGTGTGTGTGTGTGTGTGTCCTTTTGCCTCAGTAATGCTCTTGTGAGTGAATGGGCAAATACCTGCATCCATGCGTCAAAATCCTATGAAAACCTTTCACAAGTGATTGGCGGGTATTATTATAGAAAAGCAGGAAATAATATATGAAATAGGATCTCAAAATAGGAAAGGCACACTGTATGGGCACGATTGTTAGGATTACACAATCTTGTGGGTACAGTATATGCCAATGTAAGAAGAGCAATGGCATGGACTGGGCTGATATGAAAGTCATATGTGGTGTTTCCCTATAATAAATTGTCACTAAAAATAGAAACTTTTATCATACTAATGGCTTTTCTAGTGCCATCTGTGTGCACTGTCCATTAGTGTATAAGCTAGCGTATAAGGACTTATGGCTTTCAGTTTTGGTCGATAATCTGGCTGAGTAACCTGCTGATTCAGATGTTTCTTCAACAGTTAAACTGCAGGTGGAGGTGTGGCAGCATGACTCCTGGCAAGAGGCACTGCCAAAACAGCTCCCTGCCCTGAGGCCCCAGACTGTCTCCTCAAAAACAATCTGTTCAGCTACATCAGCAAAAGCAAGTATACTGGTTAGGCTGGATGTCAGCTAACTCCTATATACAAAGGTGAATAGACTTGCTTAGAAATGTTTGGTGGTTTGTTAATATGAGGGAATGAATATTTCCCAGTAGAGAGAAAAACAAAAAATACTGGAGTTTTATGTTTGATGTGAGTCATCTGACGGTCAAAACAGCTCAGGTTCTCAAGAAAGCAGAAAGCAAGAGTTGTTAATCCTGAAGCCCTCTAGTAAAAGTCATTACCTTTGGTGCCCTTTGTCAGTCCATTATGTCAGAAAAGGCAGTAATTGTCTTTGGAAATTGTGTGCTTTTGTAAAATATCACCAGTGAGGAAAGGCTCTAAATAATTGTGCTATACTGTACACTGCCTTTAGGATTATGCATAAAAACTATCAGATCTGCTATTGTTCAATAGCTCCATCTGCTGGAACAATATCCTGGTATGCAGCTTGTAAATGAATGCAACAAATAAACAATGAAACAACTACTGACAGCCTGACTGTCGCCTCATACATCAGGATACCGGCGGATTTGGAAACTTTTAAAATGTTGGTTTAGTAGTTACGTCATTGTTTAAATAGCACAGGTTGTGCAATCAGTACTTGATTCCACGACAAAAGGGTTTCTACGCAGTAATAACATGATCCAACAAAAAGCTGCTGTACCATGCTGTCATGGTTTAGGCTTGTTGCAGAGTTGAAGAACAGGTCATGTTTTGTGTCCTGACAAAGCCTTGACATTGCAGGTAGATTTCCTGACATTCAAGCACCTAAATAAATAACAGAAAAAGATCCCAATCATTCTCAAAATTAAGTGAAAAATAAATAAATAAATAAATAACATTAGAGGGAATATTGAAATAACTGACAACTCTGCTCTGGAGTTCAAATGCAATGTGGTATGTGATAAAGCTATAGATGATCCTTTTGTCCTTTAGTCAGTCTGTTCCCCCAGTGTTTTACATGGAAAATAGTATGACAGAGTGAAACAGTAAAAAACACCAAAAATCTAGTATAAATATAATGTATAATATAAATGATGTGTTTATTTTCATTACTAACATGAAGATAACACCACATTGCAAAGTAAAACCTTTATTGCCCCCTGGAGGGCTCTGGGACTCTTGGGGTTTTTGTCTGCTTCTGAGACTTTTATTTCGACACAAGTGTTCATTGTTTCTAGATTAATGATTTTAAACAGCTGTTAGCAATCTATGGTTAATAGTTATGAGAAGTTTGGATCATTTAGTGACTGGTTCTTTGAATATCATTTTTTCAAAATGAACAAATCTTTTTGTTTTTGAGTCATTTACTTCATTTCGTTCTTTTCATCAGAAATAAAAATAAAATGTTACATTTTCAATAAACAGACCACCACCACATTTTGACTATAGTTCCAGTAATGAAAATATTACAATGCAGCTAAGTACATATTATGATGAGTCGTTCGTTCTTTTGACTCTATTGCACTGCATAGCGTCTATGGGAGTCACGTGACAAACGAACAAATGACTTGGACTAGAAGACTCAAAGGTAACTGTTCATTTCTGTTTCCTGTATATAAAAGAACGAATCATTTATGAACGACCCATCACTAATGGTTGATTGATTCAGTATCAATATTTAAGCCCCGTGCATTGTCTAGTTTCTCGTATCATGTCTGAACCAACTTTCGATTTGATTTCTGCATATGAATTGAAATCTGAAATTATTTCTGTTTTAGCTCATTTGTGTTATCATAGATCCTCCTATTGTTGTTTTGCTTATGGTTCTGTGATGGCCAGATGAAGCCTTATTTAGGGATCGAGGCTCCCCAGCCAATAGCTTCACCAAAAGGTTAATCTCATGAAGCTTCATTCAAGGGTGCTGCCATCTAATGGATGAATTTTGTGTAGCAACTAGATCGTAACATCAGTTAATATTTACATGCAGCTGCGCTGTACAAGAAAATGTTTATGCATATAATCAACATCCCTGAGTCTTTGAAAATTAATAGAAGTCTTTACTTATGTGCAGAACAGGTTGGTCAGTTGATTCTGGCAAATGCAAGGCTTTGTTTGTCATTGGTCACATGACTCTCTTCCACTAATCTTCCACTACCACTTCATACAGTATGTACACAGTGGAACCTCAGTTCACGAACATGATTTTATTTTCACGAACATAAAATTCGTGAAAACTCACAATATTCCCAGCTTCCGTTGGTAACCAAATTTGGTTGTAGACGTGTTTAGTTCTACTGTACAGTACATAGTTTTTATAGAAATACATGTAAGTAGAATCAATTCATTCCCGATTACTACGAACTACATTTAACTTTTGTTTATATCACAAAATAGAAAAAAAGTATGAATAATCCTCTATGCCAAAATAATACAGCACTAAATATGGACTAAAAAATGGACAACAGAGAGTACACTTTTAACATTTACATGTAGTCTTAAGGAAGAAATGGAGGAGAGGAAGATGGGTGGGTCATTTTCCTTCAGGGATTTTCTCTCTTTTTTGTTTCTTGGCCTCTGGTTTTCACATCCCAGCCGTTTTCACTACAAATTTATCCTGATTTTCCTTTTTGCGCTGCACAATTTTCCTAACGTTAAACAGCACATTATTGTTTATAAGGTTTAGCAGTCTGTTCTTCACAGTTTTGTTAGGATGATACTTCTTGCCAAAGGTTTGGACTATACAGTATGTTAGATATGTTTGCTCCAAAGAACCTCTTAACTCTGTTAGCCCTTTTAGTGCAGTTATCGCTAATAGTCCTGTTCGATATGTTTTCTCTGATCAACCTGTTCAGGGCCGTGTTTGCTCTGATAACCCTGTGGAGGGCCGTGTTTGCTCTATTGGCCATGTGGAAGACCTTCTCTGCTCTGAAATCCCAGTCTGCTTAGGAAACCAGAAATGTTTCAAGGACTTTGACAGTTATAGCAGTTCTGGAGAATATTGGTTTTTGCTTCTAAACAACCTGGAAAACCCAGCATTGCCTGAGCCACACCCTGCGTCACCTAAACTACGCCCTGCACTGCCAGAGCATCTTGAGTTGCGCCTGGCCCTGTCCCAGCCAGATAGCGCACTGTCTCTGCGTAGTATAGCAGCATTCTAGCAGAATACAGGATATGCTTCTACTATGGTTGGCAAGATTGGAGGAAGGTGCGCTCCTTTCCTTAATTAGTTGTGAAAGCATCATACTCGCTCCGCCTCCAGTTTTGAGGATATCATATTTAAGGTTTTCATATTGGCTCCTCCTCTTGGCTTCAAGGACGCTGTATTCGCTTTGTTTCCCGGGTTTGAGGATTTTGTAGAAACTCCGCCTCCTGGATTGAAGCTATTTGCTCTGACGCTCGCGTTTGAGGACATTGTTCTTGCTCCGCTGTTTGAATTTAAAGATTTTGTTTTTGTTTTGCTATTCAAGAATGTAAAGTCATGGTCGCATCTCCATACCCAGCCCCTGCTAAGTCCAAAGGACTCACACCACAGACGCAGTGTCAGGAGACCTCGCAAAGAGTTTTGTGGGGGTTGTCCTACACAGACTTCTGATTGACATCTAAAGTGATTTCTCTTCTCCCTGTTTTGGGTTACCAAACGTTCTCACATTGATGTTTTGGCCCCTATCTAGTTACAGCTTCCGGGTTTGTTTGCGTTTTTATTATTAAAGTCTTTACTTCTGAACTGTGTGTTTATCCTTCCACCACAATCTGTGACAGTTTTTGCATTTCAATGCGCAACTCAGTTTCAGATTGAAAATGAGAAACACTGTACAATATGCAGCCAATATTTATTTGCATACATGTAAGTGACATAACATACTATCAAGCAAAACCTTCACTTCATATTACATTGCTTGATTTACAATCACCAAGGAATTGTACTGACTATCTATCTATCTATCTATCTATCTATCTATCTATCTATCTATCTATCTATCTATCTATCTATCTATCTATCTATCTATCATCACCTCATAGCAGTTTTAGTCCCTTTTTGTGATGGAAGAAGACCAGCTTGAGATGGCAAACATCACCTCTCCTGAACCTCTTCCTAAGAAAATCAATTATGAAGGAATGGTTCAGTCCGAGTTACTCCTAAGAGCATTTATTAATCAAGCCATTGCTTGCTCAAGCTTCATTTCATCAAGCCTTTATGAGACCTTTTGAAAAATGTCGACCTTTGAAAAGACTTATGTGGAGTAGCATTTTAAAGGAAATCAAAGGTCTTGCCTCTCAATATTTTAAATTGAATGGTGCAAAAGGAATCTATTGTATTTTATTTCATTTTAGAAATGGAAGAGTCTATAAAGAGAAAGGATCTCCTATTCTTTGTCCCTCTCAATATGTTACAGCATATAGCTAGTGTTTAATAATGCAGCATGTGTGCTGCCCAGTCTGGCCTCGATGAGAATTACTTTTCCAGGTTCCAGATCATTCTGGAAAGACTGGTTTTATCTGTCTAATTAGACATGACAGCGCAAACTGCAATAGCAAGACTTCTTTTGCAATACAGTTAGATTTACAAAAATATTTATCTTACCACAGATGTACTGTTTTTCTCTAGTACAACTGAACACAATAATGAATGAAGACAAGCAGGATAGCAAACTTGAAAGCTAAAGCAGTGAAAAAGTATGTCAAGTGATGTACAGCATATTAAATCCTAGCATGCCAAAGCATACTTAAGTGTACTTGCAGTTTGACTAATGACTATGGATGAAGTTTGCTATTGGAACAACAAATTTTGTACTAGGTGCACAATTTTAAGCGTATTTAGTATACTTTTGTGTGATAAAGTGGAACAACTTTACGTTTACTTAGTACACTTAAATTACATGGCTGTGTATGTACTAACATACATACCAGACAGCAATTAATGAATATATTAATGTATTAATTAATACATGAGTCATATACCCATAAATATATTCTTATTGCAACGGTAGCACATTCTGGTTATATATACTTACCTAAAGGATTATTAGGAACACCACACTAATACGGTACTAATTTACCCACTTTCGCCTTCAGAACTGCCTTAATTCTACGTGGCATTGATTCAACAAGGTGCTGAAAACATTCTTTAGAAGCGTTGGCCCATATTGATAGGAGAGCATCCTGCAGTTGATGGAGATTTGTGGGATGCACATCCAGGGCACGAAGCTCCCGTTCCACCACATCCCAAAGATGCTGTACTGGGTTGAGATCTGGTGACTGTGGGGGCCATTTTAGTACAGTGAACTCATTATAGTCATGTTCAAGAAACCAGTTTGAAATGATTCGAGCTTTGTGACATGGTGCATTATCCTGCTGGAAGTAGCAATCAGAGGATGTGTACATGGTGGTCATAAAGGGATGGACATGGTCAGAAACAATGCTCAGGTAGGCCGTGGCATGTAAACGATGTCCAATTGGCACTAAGGGGCCTAAAGTGTGCCAAGATCCCCCACTCCATTACACCACCACCACCACCAGCCTGCACAGTGGTAAAGGCATGATGGATCCATGTGCTCATTCTGTTTACGCCAAATTCTGACTCTACCATTTGAATGTCTCGACAGAAATCGAGACTCATCAGACCAGGCAACATTTTTCCAGTCTTCAACTGTCCAATTTTGGTGAGCTCGTGCAAATTGTAGCCTCTTTTTCCTATTTGTAGTGGAGATGAGTGGAACCCGGTGGGGTCGTCTGCTGTTGTAGCCCATCCGCCTCAAGGTTGTGCGTGTTGTGGCTTCACAAATGCTTTGCTGCATACCTCGTAACGAGTGGTTATTGCTCTTCTATCAGCTTGAATCAGTCGGCCCATTCTCCTCTGACCTCTAGCATCAACAAGGCATTTTCGCCCATATGATTGCCGCATACTGGATGTTTTTCCCTTTTCACACCATTCTTTGTAAACCCTAGAAATGGTTGTGCGTGAAAATCCCAGTAACTGAGCAGATTGTGAAATACTCAGACCGGCCCGTCTGGCACCAACAACCATGCTACGCTCCAAATTGCCTAAATCACCTTTCTTTCCCATTCTGACATTCAGTTTGGAGTTCAGGAGATTGTCTTGACCAGGACCACATCCCTAAATGCATTGAAGCAACTGCCATGTGATGAGGTTGATTAGATAATTGCATTAATGAGAAATTGAACAGGTGTTCCGAATAATTCTTTAGGTGAGTGTATATACTTTTATTATATCATACAATATTATAGAAGACTGTGTGTACTGTATTGCAAATGTGTTACAGTACACTAAAAGAGATTAGTGTACTGGTAACATTTGGTTTTCAACAAACAAATGTTGAATGCATTGTCCATACTACGGCATGTTTTTGAAACATATTACATCAGTAACAACGATGCAGTTCAGAAGATTTAATTTGCACAAGGTTACAAATAATGATAAAAAAATAAAAAAAAAACATTCTACAGTTTATTTGTGTTCAACAAAACGAAAACAGAACTCATGTCAATTAGGCTTTAATTGTCATGTCAACTATACAGTTAATTACAGAGTGAATTCGCTGATGATCTAAGACAAACCATATTTATGCCAAAATGATCAAAGAAAAAGAAAAAAATAAAGTACAGTACTATACAGAAAACATTGCTACTGTTTACAACAGATAACACAAGACAACATAAAATGTGCAAACAGGAGCAACAACATGACAACATGACACAATGCAATAACTGTGATCTACTGTAATAGTTGATTGAGGTAGTGCAAGTTAATAGCATTATGGATAGTAAAAAACATTCTTGTAAGTAGCAGCAGACACAAGAATCCTTGTGCAAATAACAGCTAATAATATAAATATTTGTGCAAAAAACAATTTCAAGTTGGTGTTGGAAGTCCATTTTATTGAGGTGAATGTTTATCTGTGTGTGCGTGTGCATGTGTGTGTGTGCGTGTGTGTGTGTGTGTGTGTGTGTGTGTGTGTGTGTGTGTGTGTGTGTGTGTCTGTGTTTGTGTGTGTGCATCAGTCCAGACCCTTTTTGTTGAGTAGACGGATGGCATAAGTGTAGAAGCTGTTACACACTCTGGATGTGAGCACACAGCCCTGGGGTTGTATAAACTGTTGTCTGAACAAAAATAGGCATTAGTATTGAAATATACTGTATTAGTTCAAACCTGTTGTGTTGATTCTAGCTGTTACACAGGGACTCTGAAAAAAGGGCGGGAACTACAGAACATTATACTAGAAATGAAGTACATACGATTTAGCAGTAACACATTAGACACTACATTCTACAGTTTAAACTATGTACTTATTTTCAAACTACCTTACAAAAAACATAAAATGTACCTTATGCCAATGAAAATAGAATAATAACGATAAGAACTAACGTACAATGCAATGATCCAGCATGAATTCAAACTAGAAGTGCAGAATAGCGGAGCAAATCCAGAATGTGCCCCGCCTCTAGTTTGTGGTCGTCTGGAATTGTGGGTGAGTTCTGACGCTGCTGCAGTACAAGCAAGCGTAGCTTAACGATATTGAGCGCACACACGAGATGGAGTTCAAACACACATGATGAGCCTGAACGAGCAAAAGTGAGTTTCAGCATGAGTTAGAGAGCGCAGGAGAGATGCAGTGTGCAAGGAGAGGGGTGAACTAAATACAAGCATGAATAAGTACATTCAAATTTCACTGAAAATATACTGAGACTACAGTGTATTAAAATTTGCATTCTAATGTATACTTTCTGTACATTGTTACAATGATAATTTCTAGCATTTTCTTTTTTTAATATGGGAAAAATAAATTGAAAAAACTAAATTTAAATAAGTGTCCTTTGGAAATTACGCTGCCTTTTTTTTTTCCTGTAACATATTTTTGGAAAGTGTATTATTATACAGTTATTAAGTATGTTTAAGGGTTAATTCCAAAATTGGTAACATCATGATATTACTATACTTTTTATATATAAACTGATATTACACTTGTTAGTATATTTGCAATGTACTGTAGACGATTTGAATAAATTTTTCATGCACGAAAGGGAAGTCCAGTGTATAACCTTTAAAAAGTCAACATTTAGAATGATTGATGTAAAATAAAACATTATGTGCTTAATAATTCCACCTCCTCAATGAACCGTTCATAATCTGAGCAGATGATTTCGGCCCGTGGAGAGCAATAGCCCAGGTCAGGGCTTTTCTGGAATGATGGCAAGCTATACTACTATGATTTGGGGCAGAATTGTTTGTTTGAAGATCAAAGACCAATGTGCAGAGGGGCAGGAAAGCTTTTCACACATTTCAAGCCAACCAACATACATCTTAACAGAAAGTTAAACTACGGTATAAATATGTTTGGTTATGTGGACAATGGCGTTGTAGCTGGTTCTGCATGCTGCTGGGGTCCTTGGAGGTGCTGAAGAGACAATGTCTTATTTTTGAAAATACTTGATTGTGTCTGTTCATAACAGCAGCTTGTTTATGCTGCTTTATAGTGGCTCATTGAGGAGACACAATGATTCAGCATGTGATAAATCTGGCTGATCAAGCTTTTCTGGCCCTGGCCCAGTTCTGCATGAAAGGGGTCCCAAGTAAGAATTGGGTTTACTCACGATGCTTCAGGAATGATAGGTGTGGACAGATTGCATTAAAATGAGTGGAAAGCAGAAAAAAAAGAAAACACAGGAATCCAGAGGTACTGTAGGTAGGCAGACAAATGTATCCAACAAAACATACAGCGGTAAAGATAACATTACATTTATGTTTATGGTAATTGGCAGATTAATTGGCAAATAGTGCTAAAATCTTTTAAAAAATATTCCTCCCCTGTTTTAAAAGGTCACCATCCAAGCAAATCTATGGCATATAAAAGGCAGGTAACTGATAAAAATGTATCAAAAGACAAATAAACCCAAAATGAAGTGAGGAACTAAAGACCAAAAAATGCATTTAAATAGGCAAAAGACAAGTGATTAAAAAAAATGTAAAAAGTGTTAAACAGAAACAAAATGCTGCAAAATGTCCTCATCTAGTGACCATAAGAAAGAAATGCAGGCTGGGGCCTACATGATTTAATTTACTAAAATGCATATTATTTTGAGTGTGATGATATATTTCATTCAGGCTCCGATGACCAGAGTTTCAATATTATTATTATTATTATTATTATTATTATTATTATTATTATTATTATTATTATAACTTAGAACTTTCAAAGCATAGAGCTATGTGTGTGGTTTCTGTAAGTACATCTGGTTAAAATTAAAATTTAAAGGTTGCTGTTTTTTTTTTTTTTTTTACATTGTACATTAGTGTGGCCACAGTCAAGGCTGTCAATCAAGAAACAACAAACAGAGATCCCGATAAAAGGTAAAATATTCATTTGACTTTGTACCACCAGAGGGTAGAGTTGTGTCATCTGACACTCTTTCTTTCTTTCTTTCTTTCTTTCTTTCTTTCTTTCTTTCTTTCTTTCTTTCTATTTTTTGAAATGTTAACTATAAAAAAAGTATAATACACCCAAACACAAGAGTTCAGTAAGATTTGTTTTTATTAAATTCTTCTAATTTAAGTCATGCACTTATTATTATTATTATTATTATTATTATTATTATTATTATTATTATTATTATTATTATTATTATTATAAACATCATACCATACCTATACTAGTATGGTTTAACAAAGCTGAAGTTCATTATTGGTTAACTACAGTATATAAGGTATTCTTGTTAAAGGAAACATAATGTAAAGTAAAATATTATCCTTTACAATTTAACATATTACTATTAATAACTGATGGTTATGGTGATAGGCTGTATAAGAAGATGTTTGATTAACCGTCTGATTTAATACCTAGTATAACCAATGTGTAATTTGGCTTGAGAGAACAAAATCATCAGGATGTTCTACAGGATTTTCTGAGGATACAAGCAATCATAAATAACAAACTGAATACAATAAATCTTAAAGGTATATAAACAACATTGAGGCACAATCTTGGGCTTTCAGTCTAGGTCAGCACTTTCTTCAACAAGGCTTAATAATTTCATATCGTAAATGAATGATATATACATGTACAGATTGCATAATTTTGAGTGAACTTGTGGGGGGAACCCCTGTGACTCAAACTAACCCCACCAGTAAGAGGTGGAGCAGAACCCCTGGGACCAAGATACACTTATTGAGCAGGTATTGAGCAATGCTTCTAAGGAATCAGAAACTTAAGGCTTCACACACACACACATAGTTTTTTTTCTATTTCATGTTTTTTTCTATTTATGTTTTTTTCTCCGTTATTTGCTCTTTTACTGAATGCACTGTTCCTACACAGAGACCCAACTTATATATATATATATATATATATATATATATATATATTTTTTTTTTTTTTTTTTTTTACACACGCTGCTATGGATTGTAATACTCAACAACAATCCATAACCAAAAAAAAAAAAAAAAAAAAAAGTATTTTATATCATTGCTGTTTTTTTTCCGTTTTATAGAGGCGTACATGACTGGATAGCATTACTCAGTTCATAAGTTGTTCATCCCACCCACGATCTGTGCGGTACATCTTGACCTTGCAAATTATATGCATCTTTCCAAAGACAGGTGGTCATGATATTTGCAATGAGCTAAAGGTCTATCAGTAGCCAAAATCAAAATATCCATCAATAATTCGATATACTTCATGATGTATAACCATATGTGTCATTTCTACTTTTATATTTGTAATAATGTAATTTATCAAGTATCAACAGGTAAACGGAAAATGTGTACTCATTCCCTATTTTCTTACGCATTCCACTCAAACCAGAAAATAACTGATTGGGGGCTTAGCTACGCTTGCATCTTTTTATTTGTATGATTCAAGCGCTACCTGCCTGTTTCTACTTGAGTGAGCTCACAGATGTCCATGATCGGCTGGTGGCACTATTATTGCTGCGGGAGTGAGAATATGTCATTCCTCCTACTTTCAACACGACCATTTTGCTCTCTCTATGCTCCCCGTGACGGATGACTTTAGCACCAACTCACAATCTCAGATGGTTGTGCAAAACATGTTTCCGTTACACCGCCTGAAAGCTCAGATTTTTTCCCTTGTATAATTACCTGGTACGTTTAGACCACAGTACAGTAAATGTTCTGCAACACAGGGTTTAAAATGCACACTATGTCTACAATGCTTTTTAAACCCTGTGTTGTGGAATATTACTCACTGTGAGTAGTTGTGCTGGGTGTGACTTGATTTTCTGTATAGTGTACATATCAATCCACCATACACTATCTTTGAATTTTCTTAACATACCAAATAATTCATGTTTCTCATATAGAACAAAACCATTACAACACTTAACTGAGACCCTCTTCTCTCAGTCTCAAGCTAATGTAGGCCCGTTGATGGTAAAATTATTTACCAAGTTATCATAGACATAATCATCTCTGTTGTGATTCACTCGGTTTTAGAGGTGCATGCATGACTTGCCAAGTCTCCAACACTCATAACGATAGGGCTAATCTCCACTCTGTATCGTTAAAACACTGACCTCAAACTTCGTAAACCTGCTATCATATGAATCACCATGCAAATGTAACTGTAGTGCAGTCATAACTGGAAGTGTACTGCAACTAGCTGCTTAAATAAAATGCAGTGTTGAAAAGTGAGGTGTTGAAATGAAATATATATATAGTGTTTTACACTTCCCTTATTGCACTCTAACAGACTTTACATAGCTTGTAAGGAGCTTTGCAAAGGTATCTCTTGTGATAGATATGGGAGCTTTGCATGTACATAGGTATCAATAATAATAATAATAATAATAATAATAATAATAATAATAATAATAATAATAATACCACAGAAGGTAGTGAATATAGCAAATGCCAATCAGAGACTTATTTTTGAACTCAATGCTAAAGGTCATAGTTTGCTATATGACCTTTGACCTATGAGCAATTTATGTGATTTATAAATGTATAAAACATTTATACTTCTTCTTCGTTTTATCCCAGGAGACTTTGGGCATGAGACGGGGTACACTCTGGACACTGCCAATCCATAGCAGGGCACAAACACACACAGATGCGCACACACACACACACACACACACACACACACACACACACACACACACGCTACAGGCAATTTGGGAATGTCAATTAGTCTAATCTGCATGTCTTTGGACTGTTGGAGAAAACCTGCCAAGCATGGGGAGCAAACTTCACACTCACAGACGTGTGGCGGGAATTGAACCATTGACCCTGGAGGTGCGAGGCCACAGTGCTAACCACTACGCCACCATTCCGATTTTATAATAATAATAATAATAATAATAATAATAATAATAATAATAATAATAATATACAATAAACAGTGGCGTAGTAGTTAGCACTGTGGCCTCGCACCTCCTGTATGTGTGTGTGTGTGTGTGTGTGTGTGTGTGTGTGTGTGTGTGTGTGTGTGTGTGTGTGTGTGTGTGTGTGTGTGTTTGTGCCCTGCTATGGGTTGGTACCTAGGGTGTACCCTGCCTCATGCCAAATGTCTCCTGGGATAGGCTACAGGTCCCCTGAGACCCTGAACAGGATAGGTGGTATAGCAGATGATTGAATAATAATAATAATCTTAATTATAATAACAATAAATAAAGTATTAATTATTATGTATTAATCAGTATAACAATAATGAATTTATTTATTTATTTATTTACAATTGTTACTTATGCACAATATATTGCTAAATGGCAACATGATGGAAAATGCAACTCAACAAACAAACACACAAACAAACAAATAAATACATAAGCATATAAATAAGCAGAGAGTCATAACCTTCCACAGAAAGCCAGGGATTGCACATTTATAAATTTGCTAAATTCTAAAACTGAAGCAGTTTTGTTTATATATGTATTTGCTCTGTCATTATTTGACTTAAAATGTACATATTTCACAAATTTCACATAATCTGGTTATTTCAACTTATTGTATTATATTTTATATATTAGCTTGCAATTCTTTCTCCATATTTTGTTTTACACACAGTATGCAAGCCAAATGTTGCTTTAGTTGAATTCACTTAATCAGTATACTTTAGGTCAATGAATTGATAGTTTAGTTATATTTATTCAATACGGTAAAGGTTTTTAACATTTAAATCCATGGTCATTTTGGTCATATTTGAGACATGTGTGGTTATCGGAGATAAATAATGAAAACAGGTGAACGCAGCTATTCTAAGTAAATGTTGTCGTTCATTACTCTTTTTAAAACGTGTGGTTTTAAATTGGATTTTCTACTATCATTACCTCATTTCACCTGTAGAGGAGTTGACGGATAAAAAATCCCTGAGAATAAACTTGCAAAAAGTCTGCTTCATTTTCTTGTGAACAGGAAAAATGTCATATTTCCCATTCTGTGGTTCTATTGACTTGTAAATGGTTGACAGTCAGATTCATTCTCTCTCTCTCTCTCTCTCTCTCTCTGTCTCTCTCTCTCTCTCTCTCTCTCTCTCTCTCTCTGTCTCTCTCTCTGTCTTCACACCCACACATTACAAAGAATTTCACATAGACAACTCCACTATTCATTCTACTTTTCTGACTCCCTCTTTTTTTTTTGTCTTTACATCTCACACTTACATCGCAGATCATGCAACCAAAATTCTCAGCAATGTGTGTTTGTCTTGCCAGCATTATTGTGGTTACTTACATTTAGGTTTTGTCATTCATGCAATTTGTGTGCAACCTAGTCATTTATTTATGGTTCATCTTGTAAGACTTGGAGAGTAAACCACAGAGTAATATTCAACCCCATCTATAGGTATATTATTCAGTGTGGGAAATACTTAAAATTTTGAATATATAGCTAAGGTAAAATGAAATGTAGAAACACTACTATACTTGTAGAACTGGGGTTCAACAAAGGGTATTTTCGGTGGTCAGTTGTTTAAGCTTTCTAAAGATGCAGTATGATTTTGAAAGAAACAAAAACCCAACATAACCACTGATACCTACAGTAACTGCTTCTGGGGAATATAATAGTGTCTAAAACATACATTATTTTAAGGAATAATTTATTGATTGCTATAGGGATGTCCAACACTTTTGTCATTTTTAGACAATGCATGCTAGGCAGTGTTGTGCCAGGGAATTGTCATACACCAAAATAATCGTTGTGATTTTCTTTTAAAAACAGTGATGCACTTCATCATCGTCATCATCATCATCATTTGCCCCCAAAACACTAGGCATGTGGTGAGAACACACTCTGGATTGGATTGCATACATATAAGGCGCAACCACTCCATCTACCAGGCTGTTTTGGGGAAACTGGAGAAAAAAGAAAAAGGTGAAGGAATCTCATGAAGACATACAAGATGCAAAACTCTACACAGACATGAGCCCAAGCTTAGGGTCAAACTGGGAACTCTGGATCACTGATTTGGCAATGCTACCTCCTGTCCTACCATATTACCCAGTATATTCTATTAGAAGTAACACATAAAATGCTTATTTAGGTAATAAACTGTCTTTTTATATACGCGGATATCAGTGTGTTTTGGTACAGCTCAGCGAAATGGCAACTCTGTGCTGAACAGTTTTCACTAACCAGATAACTTGTCAGATAGGACACTGATGACTTAAAGCAGAAATACTGGAATTATGTCTCCAGCTAGAGAATATTACAGAAATAATCTCCTTGTACTGTTGGTAAAACCTTCAATCAAAGGGGCGCAAGGTAACAAGGACGTTCATTTAAATGCTAACGCTTATCTTTTAACAAGTATCTCCTTTTAGTTTAGTTGCAATATTTATTTGTATACCATATGCAACCATCCTGACTCTTCTCACCACAAAGATGTCTGTCACTAGAATGATATACAGTATGCTGTCCAGTACATTCACCAATTCCTTTACTAGAAATACATGTACACCTCAATAAGAGACATAAGAGAAGAATGTCAGTTGGGTTAAGGCTGACATGAAGGCTAAAGTTTAAAAGTAGGTATACCTCTAGTAAGCAGGAAAGGCATCTCAGAATAGGCAACACTTCAAACCTTAAGGTGTTAAGCTACAAAAGCAGAAACCACATTAGATTCCTGTTGTGCCCTCTGAGAAGTGATCTTAAGCTATAATGGGCAAGAGTTGAAACACGAGAGTTTTATATTGAATAAATATGTGCATCTGTTTTTTGAATGAATGTGAAAAACATGTACACTCCTGACAGAAAAGAAAAAAATATATATTTAAACAACATAAATATAAAAGCTGTGTGCATTGGCCATTGATAAACCACACACATACGACGTTGATAAGGAATGAACCCCATTTATATGAACCCATAAAGAAAAACCTTCATATTGCTTTATATGGTGAACAACTTTGCTTTCAAAGCACAATAGGATGCCCACAGCATAGTTATTTTAAATGCCACAGTACATGGCGAAGATCTAGGAGCTGAACTTCAGAGATTATGACGATAACTTTACCAGTTTGTCTAATTATGGGTATGTGTGTGCATTCAGGGATACGCATGGACTGGAATGTGCAATAAAAAATGCACAGCCTCAAAACGTGCTACATCACATCTAATGCATAAGCAAATACATATGCATAGTTTATCTGCAACAATATGCATACACGTTTATGATAAACGAGGCCCCGATTATATTTTTATAATTGCTATAGACCAAATGGTATGTTGAAAGCCCTCATTCTTACCCATATGTGTTTTTTGAAAATCTTCTTTCATATTTAGACCTTCTTTGGGTACTACAGCCATCACCCTTCTGAAAAGTGTATATAAAGTGTATATAGTCTTGGCATATAGTCAAATGAAATCATGCTTACAGTATCCTGTCCTACTATGGAAAAATATATTTAAAAAAGTATCACTTAAAAAAAATATTTTTAAGAAATCACACAGCCAGATTGTTTAAGAAATATTTAAATACAGTGAGCATCAAGTTTTATTTTTGGTGATTCTATGAACCAGCTTTCCTTTCAGTTTTCAGTTTCTGCTTTTCAATCTTTTAAGACTTCTTTCAGTTACTTAAAGCTTTGGACCATTTCGGCTTTGATCATCCTGTATCTAGCCCCCTGTTCTTTGACAACCTTGTTTTTTTGTTTGTTTGTTTGTTTTTGCAGATAACTATTTAAATAATAATCAATTTCCCTATAGAATTTGAAGACATAACATGACTGCAATAAGTGAGTCGATGTTTTGTGATTTTTGCCGTCCAGTTATTAATTAATAAATTTTTATTTTATTTTGTGGTTCAATTTTTCATTGTGGTCATGATCTTGGTCTTTTAGATGTTTTGAAAGAGACCAAATTTTTCTTCTTTGACACTTTCACCTTCAGCCTTCTCTTGTTTCTGAAAGGTTGGTTGTATCATAATTATAATGTGGATTATTAATGTTACTTCCTCTAGTCTTTATTGATTTAAATTGTCTTTAAATTGATTTCTGATTCTTCAAGGTCTATCTTCCTCCTGATCACTTCAGGATACAGGCCACACTTCTTTCTCTATCTTGAACCAGTTAGTATTAACATATCACCATGTTATATTGCAATATAGTATTCCGAATTATGAAATACTACACCAGATTGATGCTTTGACGCGTAGGGTTTGTCATAGCTTCCAGTGATTAACACAATCAAAGGTTTTCTTCTAGGTGAAGCGTATTTACTGGTGAAGCATACTTTTGATATTCAAATAATTTTTCCATGATCCCACGCAGGTTTTTGGTCACAGGTACCATGAGCCCATTGAAAACCAGTATGAACATCTGAATAACCCTCTATCAATGATTGACGAATGACCTTGAGCATGAAAGATGAGGGCAATTATACAGTTAGATCAGTTCTTCGGGTTTCCAATTTCTGGCTATGGAATGTGGCCGTGTATTGGTTTATTTATTTATTTATTTTTTGAAAAAATGGAAAAATGGTCCTGTTTAGCTTAACTTCCTCATCACAATGGGTTAACTTGGTTTTACTGTTGTTGGCATAGAGATCTTATGTGCATTCATGACATCTATTCTTAATGCCTTAATGCCTTATTCATTGGACAGTTCCTTTCAATGCTTATCTCTGATTTCTTTTCTACTTATGTAAATATATTCTTGCTGTAACTCTCCCTACAGTCTTGTGTTGCATTATTTGTACCTTAAACAGTGTCCTTCATTCTTTGGAAGTCTGCATGTAGTTAACTTGTCTCTTTAGCTACTTTTCTTTACCTAGCAAATTTAATCTAACTTTGAGAGTCACATGGCTCTCTCCTCTGAAGACTTGTATGGTAAATGTTTAACGGCTATTTCCATGATGGTTGATTACATTTCTTGCCATAGTTATTCAGACATCTTGTCATCAGTGTCCAATAATTCAAACATTTTTCCTCAGTTGGAGGAAAGTCGCTTGTGCTGTCTGTTTGATATTGCAAAATTTCATTCCGGCCCGAACACTAGTCCATCGCCTGCAGAGGATATAATTAATTTGATTGTAGTACAGTCCATTTGGTGAAGTCTAGGAATACAGGAGACATTTGTGCTGCTTGAATTAGGTATTCATAATTCAAAACTTCTTTTAATGGCAAAATTGTACAAAATGATCACCTGCATTATTTCTCACCAAGTCCCCAAGTTGTCATTTATGCGCGTCTTCAACCAACTTCTGGATGTAAATGTCATTTTCAGGGACAAGTTTTAGAGTTTTTCTTCCGTGAGAAAAATAAGATCCTGAGGTTCCTTCTAGAGATGAAAGGACCTGACAGAAAGGCAACCATTACTGTAGCACTCCACCAATCAGGTATCTATGGTTAAGTGGCCAGACAGAAGCCATTCCTCCTAAAAGGCACATGCCAGGCTGCTGGGGGTTGCTAAAAAGCCGCTGAATGTTACAAGATCATATGGTCTGATCCAACAAAGCTTGAACTATTTGGAAATAGGAAATCAGGCACTGCTTGTGCATCATCTAACTTACGTTCCTATAGTCAAACAAAATGGGGAGAGCATCATGCTTTAAGGATGTGTTTCTGAAACTGGGAAGGGTAGAATAATCAGTATAGACATAAGAATGGATGCAGAAATATAAATAAAAACAACAAGACAACAACCCAAAACATACAGTACCATCAAGAAAATGCAGGAGGGGCTTCAGAACAACTTAGTAAAGGTCCTGGAGTGGTCCGGCCAGAGATCTGGCCTGTAGAGCATCTGTGGAGAGAAGTTGAAATTGCTGTGCCCATCCAACATGGTTGATCTTTAACAATTCTGCCAAGAATAATACCAAAAGCAAGATTTGCCAAGCTTGTAGCATCATTTAAATTCATGATATTGACATTAGGTTGGCATTGCTGCCAAAGATGTTTTAAACAAGTACTAATGATGTCCCTGGATACATATGGAAATAGAGTATTTCACTCTTTCTTTAGAAATTAACAAAACGCTTCCAACATTGTGTGTAGAATGATGAGGGAAAGAAAGGATTTGAATGTATTTTAATACGAGTCTGAAACATAAAATGTGAAAAACTAAAAATGGGTTTTGTATAAGTGACTTTTCCTTCACTTGAGGTTAGTGAGTTTCATGCAAAAAGCTAAAGTGAGAACTCATTTCCCACAGTAAAATGTAAATAATAATGTAGTTTATTCATAATTAGATATGGTTATAGATATAAAAGAAGCTGGGGGTCCTGTTAAAAAACTGCAATTAGACTAGATGCAACATTCTCACCTTTTACGTTTGAGGGTAAGCAGACTCAAATAGAAACTTTGTTTCTTAAACAAAGACTGCATTTCAGTTTAAGAAAGCTTTTTTTTTTTTTTTTTAGAACTAGATGTACAGTAAAATATCAAAAAATTAGACCATGCTAAGGGTTTTCACAGACCACAACCCATATGAATGTTCAGTCTCCAGGTGAAAAGTGTCCGGTAAATAGGATATTGAAGGTCACATTCTTTATATCTACATATATGTACTTCTGTCTAAACCAGCACACACACATGGAGTCACTGTTTCAGCAAAATCCTCTTACAGTTCTCACAGTGACTCAGCTACAGGTTGGGTTACAGAGCCGTAAATGCTAAACTGCCAGTAGGTTGCAGTTTATACTGCAAAGGAGGTTGTAAAGCATGGCTTTTGAGATTAGTGTGAAACCCATGACCTCAAACCCATGCTGGTGGTCTGTTGCTTTTTATGTGACATTTCAGTCTGTACGTCCTCTTTAGTATTATTCATGACAACATGTACAGTTTCTGTTTTCAGTGATGACCTTTCCTCCTTTATGTTGTACTAAATAGAAAACCTCTAGAACACCAAAAGTTCTACCTATAGGAGATTTACTCCATGGGGATGAATTAGAGTAGCTGTGATTCACTCACTGTATTCATTCAGAGTGCAAATTTTCTAACAAGTCCAAGAATCTCTCAGTTTGCCAATGGTACAGATAGTACAGTTTCACAGTTCATCATGTGGCCGCAAAAGCCGTTGAGTACAGTATGCAAAGCCTTTCCTCTAAAATGTTAGGGGGGGGGGGGGGTAGTCTGAAAAATCGCTGGAGCATTCAAATCAGGAAACATTTCACAAATCATGTGGTTGATCGTAATACATCTCACTTCTACAAATTATAACAACTCCTACTTAAATTTAAAGAGACTGTCTAATCTATAAACAGACCTGTTGTGAACCACCACAGTTAGAGTCAGTTTAATCCTCTAATATCCTAATAGTGTGTATAAAATAGAGATGATAGAGATGTTTTCAAAGGCTGTTCCTGTTCTGATTATCTTTCATCTTATCTGTATACGTAAGTGCAAGGTCATATCTTGTTAGATGGTAGTAGTCTATTTTCATACGTAAGAAGTTAAAATAGTTCCCGCCTTCTTTCAAAGAGTAAAGGAAACTGGTATTTCATGGTCATAGCCTAAAAGATGCCATTTCCTGTAAGCTACAGCCTTATCAGGTCTTTCTCACCATCACACTATCACACACCACATGTGTACAAAACAGCTGATGAACAAATGGAAAGTGGTCACATAAGATATCTCACCTTTATAAAATAAGCTGCTTGGACTAGTTTGCATTTCTGAGAAATTTGTCATTTTTATTCAATTTATTTAAATATATGCAGTTTTCCTTTTTATACAAATTAAAACACAACTGTATTTACCAAAGGAGCATTACCTCTGTGCTCTGTGTGTTTGTGTGTGTGTGTGTGCGCATATGTGTGCATGCATGTGTGCACAATGAACTAGCCCTTCACGCCTTGACCTGGCGTGTATTGCCACCTTACACCCATTGTTAGCAGAAATCCACCAAGGACCAGGATGAATTTGTGAATGAATGCGATGACTGCACTGGAATTAAACACAGTAATGAAAATGCTGATGTGCTCCATGCATGGTGGCCTTTCCAATGAGAAATGTGTTCTCATTTCGATTATCAGCATAATCCACATCAGTCTCAGCGTCAGCTGATGACTGATTGGTCACTCATGGCATTTAAAACTGAACCTCATCACTTCGCTTGATGTTTCAATTGTCTGAGAAAAAACATATCTGATTAATTCAGTGTTGTATTTATTGTACTTTTATTAGGTAATTTGAGTCATTTTTCTTCTTTTTTTTTTTTAATGATGTCCATTGTCATCTGTACGAATGTTATTAGCGCAATTCTGTGTTTTGATACTGGCGTGATTGTGCAGGGGCATCTTAGGCAATAAGCAAATTTCAACCTGAATTGAACAGGTTTATATCCATTTAATTGTGACACATACAGCAACTAAATCAACAACTCACTTTGTGAGCATTGCACACTTCCCATAGCTACCAAAGTTTTAGACACATGTAAACACAAGAAAGCAACCTGAGGGAGGGGGGGGGGGGGAAACTTAATTATCATAAAATAAATTTAATGTTTTCCGAAGCTATAAATCCCTTATAATAATAATAATAATAATAATAATAATAATAATAATAATAATAATAATAATAATTATTATTATTATTATTATTATTATTATTATTATTATTATTATTATAAAACAATATCATATCAGTATAACTATATTCATCAATAAAGTTAAAGAATAAGTGATCATTAACGAACAACTGAGTAATAATCGGTTCGATAAAACCATTTTTTAACACTTAATCATGACAATGCAATGCATGCTCTGCAGTAACTGTTGCTGATTAGACTGGAGGTGTGAACAAAGAAAATGTCATAATTCTGAAGAAAGAGAGGGGGCAATTTTGCGGGAAGACCATTCTCATATTTAAATATTCATTTAAATAGATATTGCAATAGATATTTTACACAAACATGTATTTCATGTGTATTGTGTATACAGTATGTATTGCAGCGGCATACATACAGGCTACCTTTCTTTTTTTTACAAATATTATTCTTTAGTCCACTTTATCATTTATTCAAGTTAAAACCCACGTCTCCGATACTTTTTATTACTGATGCAACATAAATATTAAATGTGCTATCACGCACATTTTTTTTTTTACTTCTGCTGCTAGTTAAAAGTTGGGCTTAATGTATCAATTTTAGATCTTAATCATTGAACTGGATCTAGATGTAGAGGATATGTTGTATATCCTGTTGTGCTTGCACATATAGAACTAGCTGATAAGATCTCACACACTTCAGGACTGGGCTGTTTTTAGATGAACAGGGGGATTTTAGATGCCTCTGTGACAGAGTGTGGACTGTTTGAGAATCTCAGTAGGTTTCATTTGAGCCTCAGCAGTAAGTCGTTTCACAGTTTTCCTTCTATTGACTATTTTCCATCTCTTGACATTTTCAAATTGTGGATTGTTCATCGAGCATGAGTGGGCAGCTGAAAAAAGTGAAAAAAAAAAAAGGTGTAAGGAACAATTTAATGATTAGTATTTAAGAGAAGGTTGACAAAAAACAAATTCTGGTTAAAAATTCAGAGTATTTGCAAATACTTTTTTATTTTACTTCTAACTTTATAACACAATCAAGACAAGGCAGCAAACTTGCTTTCAATGCCTTCTACACATTTTGGACTCAATGGTGTGTTATCTACATACATTTTATTTATTAATTTATTTATTTTTATTTTTTTATTATGCTGGTATAAAACATAAAATATAAACATAGTTACCCAGAAGCAGTCATGAGCGAGGCAGAAGTACAAACAATCTATGGAAAATGATAAGTTGAAAGTAACAAAAATGTCACATGACAAGAAATGAATAACTTGGAATTTATAAAAATGTCGCTGTTAATAAAACATGACTCACGGTAAATAAATGAATGCTATGACGATACAAAACCAACAACAACAACAACAACAAAGAAAACAGATTAACAAGAGACACTTCAATGAAACAAAAAAATGACTATGCAGATTTTTTTCTAATACTCAACTTGCTATTTACCTTTTTATCTCCTTTTTTTTTAATTATTAAACAATATTTTTACTTCTTAAGTAACTATTTGGAACTATTATATCACCTGCATTTCACTTTTACTCTTTTTAACAGAAAACACTTTTGTGTCAAGCTCATATGACTCAAGCATCCATTGTTCATTCTAATACAGTAGAATTAATTATTATTCATTATACAATTTCTAAATTGCTTCCTGTTCTGTTTGTTTTAATAACCACTATAACTACCGTATGTGTTGTTTGCAGATAAGGTTTACTTCCTTTAGCAACATTAACACTGCCTCCACACTCTATCTTTAGCTAGGAAATTAATTGTTCAAGTTTATACAGATGTGCACCAAACGGGCCAATCAGAGGCAGCTGATGAGTGAGGGAGGGGTTGGCCAGAGGTGGCTATGCTGTAACTCACCTACATTTAATCCTCCACCAGGCTAATTTCTGGGTAAAGCCACAACGCGTGTTGGTGTGTATCTGTATCGTCGCCCACTTCAGGACGTAGTCTGAACCTCGAATGCATGGGTATGTCTCTCTTCTCTCTATCATTTACTTGTTAAATGAAAAACACCAGCTTAAAAGCTTCCGCAGAAGTGTCACTCTGATTGTAAATATGTGTGTGTGTGTGTGTGTGTGTGTGTGTGTGTGTGTGTGTGTGTGTGTGTGTGTGTGTGTGTGTGTGTGTGTGTGTGTGTGTGTGGAGTTAGTTTGCAGGCCTGGAGAGGATGTGTCATTGCTCAGAGGTTTTCCCCTTTTAACTTGTGGGCCTCTCTCTCTGTCTGTCTCTCTCTATTTATCTATATCTTACTGTCTGGACCTAAACTTATTGCAAGTTTGGTTTTCTGTAAAAATTTGTCAACTTGCCATGACTTCTAATAAGAACAGACTGTGTAGACTTTGTTAGTCATTGTAGGATGGCAAACATGCACTATAGTCTATGTAGCGGTTATCATTATGAACCTCGGTATATGTTTAGTGATAATTATATGCCCGTAGTCAGCATTGGACTATTCTTTTATTTTTGTAGTAGCCTTGTTTTTTATATACAGTAGGAAATACATAACAGGTAAGTTGTCAACTAGTTTCTAATTCGTATTTTTAGTTGCAGCTGTCATACATAGCAAATCTACTCGTAACAACTGTTTGCTTTTTTTTTTTACAAGCGATACAAGCAATTGTATTTTTTTCTATTGTTTCTAATATAAACTAAACTTAAACTAAGCATGCAGATTTGACGTAGCAACTACCTGTAGAGTTACATGTTATTGTAAACAGCACGTATGTATTTTAGCATACAGATAAACACATACAATTTTATTCATACAGCTTCAGTATGATTGCAAAGGAGATCTGAGATATGCATAATTATACATCTTCATGTTTTTTTATTATTATGACTAGTTTTTATAGTAATGTTTTTTTCTTCTTGAAACCGTTTTGATGCAGCACAAGATTTCACAATCTAATTTCATTTTCTGCAGACAGTTCATGTTATTAGTAAAGAGAATTCATGTTTTTGTCATTTGGACATATATTAAAGGCATGTTTGTTTAATAACTGCCTTATTAGCATATACTCCTTGGTAAATTCCAAGTCTGCGTAATATATTTCTGAAAAATAAGGCATTGTTCTTTCCGCAGCATCCTGTTTATAGTAAATTTTGAAAATATGTATTTATATAGAATGAGAGCACATACATTTTTTCACTGTCAATATCTGGTGGAATGTTGAATTTAGAAAAGTAATGCATGCTTATTATAATATGTATGATGGTATGTCTCCACTACAGTTAAGTACATACATTTGAATTCCTTTCGTTTCTGGGTTTAAAAAAAAGAAAGAAAAATGTTTAAGCATTTTTCAGTTGATCTGCATAACCAATAATGCCAATGCTTTTAAAAGTAAAAAAAAAAAAAAAAAAAAACATTTTAGTGCAACAGAGTCTCAGCCAGCAGTTAGTTTTCCTAGCAGTTTTCCTAGCCTGCATCTTTTCAAGCTTTATTTCGTTCATTTGAATGCGCCATGCGAAGATGCTGAGCTATTTGCATGAAATCTATTTTCTAGAAAGCACCAAGGACTCAATGAAATCAGAAAATAAAATAATTAAATAATGGCATGAAATAATAATAATCATAATCATAATAATAATCATAATGTCCTTTAACATACCTAAATAAAACAATAAAAATAACTACAATTATTAAAATACTTCAGGTTGTCAATAATTAGAGCCAATTTCAAAATGGCGAAAAAGAACCACCAATTTACTCTACCATTGATTTCAGATACCATTAGTGAGGAATTATACCATTTTGTTGCATTATTGCTGTTATCTATATGATTTAAGCAAACTTTTTGGTCTGTCCACATAATTTCCCATATTCACCTCATTCATTAGCTATGAGTTATTAGGTTTTTTTGTTCCTTCTATTTTGCTATTTTGGGCATATCTCACAGATATGATTGGTCAGAATGTAGCGACAATGCTTACAAAATACAAACAAACAAACAAACAAGCAAACAGTGAATCTTTTATTGCAAAAATTTTGAGACATCAATTGTTGTAAAACTTTTGAAGAAAAAAATAATGACCACAACACTACTACCACCGCGCGCAAAGTAATAGCAACCCATTTGTTGTAATGTTTTTCGACCATGATTGTTGTTTAAACTGTCACCTGTTTAAACTGTCACCCGTGTTTATCTAATTAATGTTTCTAACAATATGTCCAAACTGTCAGTATATGTATAAAATAAAAGCAGAGCTTAGTATTAAAATTATCTGGAAAATGAGGTATCTCGTTACCACATATACTTTCCACCTAATCCATTATAATCATCAAGAACAAACTGAGGGGGAGTGATTTTATCTCTTGCATATGTTTTTGCACGCGTGTTTAGCAATGTCTAGAATATACTGAACGCGGTGGTAGTCAGTTGATATAGCATGTTGTCGGTAAGACAATGGAAATTCAATGCACTTAATATCAGTTTTGGTGAATCAATTGGATATTTGCTGACAAGCATCAGCACCAACGTATTCTTACTTTGTTAGATTTTTTTTTATTATTTTTTTTATCTTCAGCGTATGCATGACTGATTGCCATTGTCAAATGTTTTAATGACATTGTGTTCAATAGTTTAATTTGTATCATTATAGTTGTTAAAATACATATGCATTATTTATTTTCTAGTCCATCCCAGAGCATCATATATGACTTAATAAAACCATGAACTCGACTTGAGTTGATCTCACACTGCTCCAGGTTTGCATTAGCAGATTGCTAAGTGTTGGGGGCCTTGCAATCAAAACGATGTATTACTTTCCTCATAACGCTGTTACTACAGTAGATGTATATCTTAACCAACTGTACTGTACCACCATTTTTGTTGATCAAACAAAACTCGTCGCTTTGTTTTATGAGAAGCTGCGTACAGGCATTAGTCACAGTTTCACATTCTGAGGAGGTCTGTGGCTTTCGTCCGAGTTTTAGAGTGAAATTTCAAAGATGATGCAAAGTGTGAGTGGTGTTCTCCGGCTGTGACATGGCTAGACTTATAGACAAAAACCACCTACAGTCTGTTTTAATCTGATGATGTGTCAGAATGTTGGGTGTGAGTTACGTTTAAACAAAGGCAAGACTGTCATTCTGTCATTATTGTTCCTGGACAACTCTTCTGTGTAAAGCTCTAGAACTATGTCTATCCGTAGCTAAGCCAATTCTATCTGTATAAACGTTTAAGATCCTCAAAAGAAACATCAGCACCTGCTTGTGTACCAGATAAAATATACCACCTAACAAAACATTTATTAAGATTTTAAGAGCCAGTAAAATAGCACCTGTCATTTTTTTTGTCATTTGAATCATATGATCAGATTTGAATCCTGTTTAGTTGAATTGAGAAAATGCTGGTAAAACTGTTTCCACTGGGAAGCCTTATATGTAGAAGACCTAAGAACCCTTTCCTATATTATTTCCTCTATTATACTACTAGACATAGTAAACACACTACTTGTGATTACTGTAAAATGTTGTTAGTTTTTATCTCTATAAGTAAATGAATACACTAACTGAACTCAATGCATCATCACAAATTCATCAAATCATCTCCAACAAGTCTAGTGTTTACTAATTTGGACGCCTCAAATACCGTTTGATTACACCCCAAAAAGGAAGAACGTACAGATAAAATTTTCAGATAATTGTCATCGCTGTAACTTTGATCCTGTTTGGATCGATTTCAATACCTTATAGGTTAATCTGTTGGTTGCAATCATAATTCCATATACGTAAATCTGACAAACATTTAATTACTCATTCTCCGGATATTGTTCTAGCGAGAATCTCAGCAAACAAATTATTGATTATAGATGGACACATGGGCAACCTGGCAACACAATGCCACCACCAGGCAAAGTCATTGCAAACTATTTAACAAACAAGCGTGAATTGTAATGGTATCCAGTTGAAAGTTTAAACATTTTTTTACGATATTGCCTCTGTACATCAGCAAAATCGATTTTAATTGAACCAGTCAAGATGTGATTAAAGTTTAGGCGTTCAGTCAAGCAAAATTACTAAAACTGTTTAGGAATTACAGCCATTTTTGCATACTTCCTCCCTCCGTAATAATGCAACAACTGACTAATATGCAGTTTTGTGGCTAGTTGTGGTTTATTACAAATAAATAGAGTCTGTAGTTAATTATTAATGTTGCATTTGGTAGCTGTTGATGTGATTTTTCAAATGTGCAGTCCAAATAGGTGTGCCTACGTGAGAAGGAGCCAATGTTTTGGCTGAAAAAAAGCAAAAAGCAAAAAGCAAAAGGAAAGAAACAAAGCAGACCTATGAGAGAGATAGTATTATACTTTAAGGAGTGGACAAATAACAGATCAAAAACATAAACAGCAGAAGACAACCAAAATTAATCATTTATGAATAATTGAAGAAAAAATTTGATCCTACTTGCCTTCACAAAAATCTATTCAGTTGCTAAACATTCTGGAAAATGTAGTGGTATCATTGTAAAAGTCTATAATTAAGAGATGCCTTGATGAAGGTAAATGCAACTGGTTTACATCACATTGCATTGAAATGCAAGAAAGGCAAGATTAGACTTTGCTTATTTTTTTACATTATATATATATATATATTATATTTTATATATATATATATATATATATATATATATATATATATATATATATATATATATATCTTTTTTATCATAAATAAATGAATTAATTAGTAAATAAAAGCTCCAAGAATAACTTGTAGAAGAAATAGTAAGGAGAAGGAAAGAAAAGGCGCATGTTTGAAAGCATACATCATCATTTGCCAAAGATGGTGGAAGCACTGTATAGTGTGGGGCCACTGGAACTGGATGAATGGTGGTTTTTGATAATGTGAGTGCTGATAAAAGGAGGAGGAGGAATCCTAAATTATATACAACTATACTTTCTGCGCATATTTGATAAAATGCTGCAAAACTTGTGGTGAATTGCTTCACAGTATAGTAATATATAGAAAATAGACCAAAACCTACTGCAAAAACAACTCAAGGCATAGAAATGGAAGGTTCTTAAAAAGGTGTCAGTCATTTGTCAGTCATTATGTTAACTGAACATGCTTTTCACTTACTAAAAACAAAACTAAAGTCATGAAAAACAAGTAATAAGCAGCAACTGAAGGCAGCTGCAGTACAGGCCTGACAAGGCAGCTCAAGTGAGGAAACTCTACGTTTGGTAATACCCATAGATCCCAGACATCTGGCAGTCATTGACTGCAATGTTTTTAGATAAGATCGTTTTAATATTTATAAAAATAGAGAACCTGTAAAAAAAAAAAATAATAAATAGCATTTATTCCTAAATGATTCATGCAACATTCTTGTTACACCCCTTAAAGTCTACACATCATAATTGCTCCATTTTATGTCCATTGTGATGGTGTACAGAGGCAAAAAATATTGTCCATATACTGTACAAGCACTGTACAATATGTACAGGCACAAAACAAATTATAAAAAGGAAACAAAGCAAATGATGTGTGTACCTATCAACAATATATGTAAATTATAAGTGTGTGTTGTGATAACTATATATATATTTTTTTTTTGTCTCTCCTTGTTTTTGTTTGTTTTCATTAGGTTGAATGGAGATTACCCAGCTCATCATACACTGTAATCACTTTTCCCAGAAATCCTCTTCCATTCTCCAGAAATCCACTTGTCTGCCTGTGCTAAGATGATTCGAATCCACAACCCCCACCCTCTGCCTTTTTTGCATCAGACTGAAATGTTTCTGAGGGCGGGTACACTGTGTGACACCATCCTTACTGTGGAGGGTTACACGTTCAAAGCGCATGCCCTGGTTCTATCCTGGGCCAGCAAGACCCTTGAACGTCAGCTAATCAACCAGAATCCAGCTAAAGGCTACTGCTGCACTGTTGATGGTGTTTCCCCACAAACTGTTAAGCAAATCCTTGACTACGTGTACAGTGCTTACGTAGAAGTTCCAAAAGGGGACCTTCCAGATTTGCTTAGGGGTGCTCAGCATCTGGAGATGCAGTCACTTATGGAGCAGTGTGAGTTGCAAATGGGGATCCAAGGCAGTGTTAATTGTAGAGAAGAAGAGAGGTCCTCCCCCGACATTGACGTAGGAGAATGTGATTCAAGTAAAAAAATCCCCTCCTCTGATGAAGTGTCTCTCAGTTCTTCTTTAGAATCTCCTTCTCTGACACACTTTGACCATGAAAGGTCACAGCATGTCACTAATCTATCAACCCCACCACAGAAACCCCCCTTGTCCATTAGCATAGCATCTCCCACACCCTCCAGGGAACCCATTCCCTCCTCTCCCTCACTGACCCAGAGCCCTTCACTTCACTGGCCCCCAGTTAACCCATCGCGTCATATGGTCCTTACTTATACTGACTTCATGGCATTCCAGCACATGGTGGCATGTTCATACCCCACAACAATGTACCCGTTCTTACAGCGCTCTCTCCAGCTCCAGATGCCTTCATCCCTAATGGGCTACACAGGCCTGCTTCATCCCCATCAACACATTCTACGTCCTAAGCCTCTGACTCTTGATGGTCCATTTGCCCAGGAGGTCAAACAAAAGACTGACCTCATCAGTGCAGTCCTGCCAGGGGCAGCAACACAGGATAGAGAAAGGTATGGTCAAAGTAAGAAAAGAATAAGACTGTATAGTACCTACTTACATAAGTGAAAATGGAAAATGTGATTTTCAAGTAAATAAAATAAAGTTAATACCATTAACAATTCTATATTCATTGTGTTTAACCATCTCTATGAAGAGCTAGAATATGTAGCTTTTTTAAATTCTAATTTCTTAGAATTTAAATTAAATTGTTAGATTAGAATTGATCATGAAATTAAATATTCTAGCTCTTTAATTGTAATAAATGTGCCCGTATTCATTATAAGTTCAAGCTCTACACTGCATGAGCTTTATAACTAATAATGACTAGTAAAAAAAAAAATGTAGTTAGTAGATAGATTATTTGTAAATATTAAAAGGTAACATTTAAAAGTTAACACTAAGTGCATCATATTAATTGATGTATTACCAATAATAATGCATTATCATATTATTAATATTAATTCATATGAATATAATATTATACAATTATTAATATAATTAATGTGTGTGTGTTCCATATAAAGATTTATAAAGCACAAAATTAAAGGACAGATTAAATATGCTAATGTAATTTTTTTTAACTTGTGGGTGACACTTCACCACAACTTATTTTAACGTATGAATATGAATTTACTGACACTGTCTTTCCAATAGACACATTTTCCTTAGCTACCCTGCCACCTACACACAGTTAATCTCAAATGCCACTATAATTATAGACAGCAATGATTCCCTCATACATTATAACACTGGATTATGACTTTGATCATAAACATATTATGTGATCACTTGATTCTAAACATCTGCAAAATGTATGCAAAACAGCTCTCCTACACACTACTTGCCCAAACCTCACACAGACACTGTACGTCAGTGTGTGAACCCTTGCACTGTACTGCCCACTCAGTTCCTTTGTGTGAAGTGTTATGGAGCAAAAAGTGTTATTACTATCAAGATGGAGAAACTGAGGGGAGATCCCTTCATTCCCCCTGATTACCCAAATGGCAAATATGAAAGTCTCCTTTCATCTCCATCACAGCACTATGTACTGTTTCAGTCTCATTTTTAGCCATTGTTTGTTTCTTACATGCCCACATTCATAAATTGGTTTTCTTTCATATCAATTCATGATCAGACCAAACAAACAAACATTACCTGAAACAAACAAAGAAAACGGACTACAGTGCCTGTGTTGTGAAATGAGATCAAAATAAATAAAAAATTGTCAAAATTAAAATGTCTATAAATAGCTTGCAAATTATCATTGTTGAGCAAGTTCTCATTTATTTGTTTATGGAATTATATATATATATATATATATATATATATATATATATATATATATATATATATATATATATATTTATATATATATAATTTAGCTAAATTTAATTTCAAGTTAGCTTCTACTGTCACCTGGAGCAATCAATGAATCAATGAATCTGGTGATTAGATATTTGAGATATTAGAAATCTAAATGCCGAATACATACAGGGTAGGCTACTTGGTTTTTACGTTTCTAAATTGCCCGTTGTGTGTGAGTGAGAATGTGTTTACTGTATGTGCCCTGCAATGGATTGACACCCCATCCAGGGTGTACCCTGCCTCATGCCTTGAGTCCCCTGGGATAGACTCCAGGCCTCCCTTAATGTGACTTAGAAATGAATATAAATATATGACTGAGGTTCAGGTTCTGATTTTTAAAAGTCTGAAAAATTCTAAACTCATACATACCATATGTACTATATATATATCCAGATTTGCTTAGGGGTGCTCAGCATCTGGAGATGCAGTCACTTATGGAGGAGTGCGAGTTGCAAATGGGGATCCAAGGCAGTGTTAATATATACAGTACAGACCAAAAGTTTGGACACACCTTCTCATTCAAAGAGGTTGAATTTGTATTATGGCAAGAAAAAAGCAGCTAAGTAAAGAAAAACGAGCGGCCATCATTACTTTAACAAATGAAGGTCAGTCAGTCCGAAAAATTGGGAAAACTTTGAAAGTGTCCCCAAGTGCAGTCACAAAAACCATCAAGCGCTACAAAGAAACTGGCTCACATGCGGACCGGCCCAGGAAAGGAAGACCAGGAGTCACCTCTGCTGCGGAGGATAAGTTCATCCGAGTCACCAGCCTCAGAAATCGCAGGTTAACAGCAGCTCAGATCAGAGAGCAGGTCAATGCCACACAGAGTTCTAGCAGCAGACACGTCTCTAGAACAACTGTTAAGAGGAATCAGGCCTGTGTGAGTCAGGCCTTCATGGTAGAATATCTGCTAGAAAACCACTGCTAAGGACATGCAACAAGCAGAAGAGACGCGTTTGCGCTAAAGAACACAATAAAGAAAACTCTTTGAATGAGAAGGTGTGTCCAAACTTTTGGTCTGTACTATATATATATATCAATGTAAGCCATTATTATATTGCTCCCAGAACATATTTTTAATGTTGTGTACCCCACCCCATCAGGGTGTACCCCACCTTGTGCCCTAAGTGTCCTGGGATAGGCTCTAGGCTCCGCATGACCCTGAATACAGGATTAAGCAGTACAGATAATGAGTGAGTGAGTGAGTGAGTGACTGAGTGAGTTTAGGGAAACTGAAGTTTTCAAAACTCTTCTGTAAAATATCCATTGTTAATTTAATACTTTCAGAGTTAATCTGGGTTCAACTGCACCCATATACACAAACTCTCTGTGTGTTAAGTCATCCTGGAATTTATTTCTGTGATACAGAGAAAATGGTATTGATGGTACTTAGTTTGTAACCTAATGTAAGGATCTATCCAATCACCGAATCTTATGTAAGTCGCTCTGGATAAGAGCAAAGCGTGATAATAAATTGAGGTGTACAAATGTACAAGTGTGCAAATTGTACAAGTAAATACTCTACACATCCACTTCAACAAGATTTATAATTGTATGTATACGGCTATGGATAAGAATCCTACTACTTTTCAGCATGACTGATAATAACATTTTCAAAAAAATCTCTACAAATGTTTTTTTTTTTTCTTTTTTTTTTCTTCACTCTACACAGGAAGTCAAAGGTGCAGTCAGATAAGGAGACCCATTGTAAACACTGTAGAAGGCCAATCGAAAACTCCTGGAGACAGAGCATGAGGTCAGCATCAGCAGGTACATGATACACACGTGTGCACATTGATTTCATACATGGATTCTCAGGCAAATAGATCAACACATAGGGCAATATCGAAGGGAAACTTAGTGCACACTAAAGTGTTCAAGTGCAAATACATAGTGAAACTTTTATTAATCTGAGTTTTTGTGTTAAATGGTTTACTACAACTAAAACTCAAAGGTGTTAAGGAAGCTAAAAATAAGGCTCGTCCGGGTTTCATTACCAGATTAGAAATGTAAGATAGAGCTATATGATAGTTGTATGAAGAATATTGAAAGTCGAAACTGAACAAGATATTAGCGGTATATGCTCATACTCTGACATGCAGCAAACTCTAGACACAACGCTTTGAAACAGTAGTAAAAGCTTAATATTATTCTACATCATACCACAGCATTGCTGAATTCAATATTCTGTTTGGTCAGAAGGTTTTGATTGTTTTATAACAGCAGTTTGGATGGAAATGCAGCTACAAACCACAATAATAAATACATAATGTATGTTAATGTTTCAGTAGTAACAAATCCACTGCTGCAGACTATCCACATAATCTTTATGGAAGCAAAAACTTGATTTCTGCAAGGAGATGTTGAGCGTTTTTTGATGGGGTCTCAATTCTTAGTGCTTTCTGACATGACCAGCTGCTTTTTTTTTTTTTTTTCCACCTTTAAGCGAAGGTGGGGTGGGCATGAGGGCTAGTGAGGGAACACATGTTTTTAGGTGTTATTACATAAGTGATAACTTGTGTGGAAGTTTCACAGCGTTAAACAGAAGTATAATGGGATAAGAAATATGGTGTGTTCTTCAATGCAAACAAATGAAATGGTTGGCAAATTGCTGTGGATATATGAAAAATTAAATACTTCAAGTTTTTTTTTTTTTTGTTTTGTTTTTTGTATTAGGAACAGAATAAACATCAGGGTGGTAGCAGGAGCTACGCTTCATGCATCACACCACCATGGCCATGATTATTTTATCATAACAGCACACCTCACATATTCCTTACTTAAGGACAATCCAGGATAACAGGCAGACTAAGATAGATAGATAAATAGATAGATAGAGAGATAGAGAGAGAGAAAGATAAAAATGTTGTGGCTCTCTCTTGTGGTACGATGGTGCACTGCTGCGGTTGTCTGACTGTAGACACTGTACGATACTTTCCACATGCACGCAAGGCACACAGCATGGAAACATCACAGACATCACCTTTCACCCTCGACTTACTCTCAGCCCTGTGTGTGTATGAACGAATAAATTAAACTGTACAGTATATAAACTTTTGTGTTTGCAACAAACATTCAGAGTGCAATGGTACTTTCACGCTCGGGGAACTTTAATGTTTTTGCTTTCATCGCTTCCTTTCTTTCTTTCTTTTTTTCTTTCTCTGTACAACATCCTGTGTGTATGTGTGTATGTGCGTGTGTTCATGTGTGCATGAGTGTATGAGCGTGTGCGCGCGTGTGTGCATACAAGAAAAAGAGAAGGAGAGTTTAAAAATAGGTGATAAGCCACTAAAAAGTTTTATGTCATTCTTGCCATAGTACAAACTTACACCACATTCATCCATATGTTCTTAGTTCTCAGAAACTGTCTTGGTGACTAAACAAAGACAAAAGTGTTAACCACCTTTTTTTCTTCATCATTTGACTTCTGTGAGAGAGGATGTGGTGCGTGTGTGTGTGTGTGTGTGTGTGTGTGTGTGTGTGTGTGTGTGTGTGTGTGTGTGTGTGTGTGTGTGTGTGGACACATGGAGCAGTACACAAGGTTGCAAACTGAAAGCTGCCACAGGATGTGCTTATCTAAAAACGGGCCCCTTAAAACAGTTTGGCAACTTAGGAATGTCACTTCCTAGTTTTGATCACATCTCTTATTTAACCTATATGCTGTAGTGTAGCACAGAGTCACCTAGAAATCGCCATCATCATGCTATTATGCTAATCTGTAAGAACAAGCAAATGAGAAATAAGGTGAACTCGCTTTTGTACAGTATGTACTCAGATCTACTTTCAACATCTAAATTCTAAATTTTCTATAATTCTTGTACAGTCTATAATGCGTAACCTACAGACACATTAGAATCCGAAGGATTCATACAGTACAATGTGCACTTTTACCTATACATATAAGCTACACACGTTTTATGTCGTGAAACATCTGTATGTTGATTATGTAGCTAATATGGACAATGTGCTGCAAACTGGTGCAAATACAAAACAGATGAGCGCTGCACCTCACAAGGTGTCTAGGCGAGAATAGAGGTGTGCAGAGAGGTGCAAGAACTGCAACAAAAAGGTTACGTGAGCTGGAGGTTTTAGCAAGCAAGTGGTCAGGTCATGCACAGCTTGTGGATGTGAGGGAGTGGTCAGATGTGAAGTTTTGATGAAAAAGAAAGTTTTCTTGGTTTTGCAGTAGCATTATAGCTCATGTTCCATTTAAAAAGAAAAGAAACCTTAGTTGAAATATAGACGTTTATCACCTAGAAGATATTATCACAATAGATCAGTTACGTTACCGTTTCACATACTGTATTTGTATCCACGCAGAAATTATAGATGTTTAATATAAAGCCAGATCAAAAAGACCAAATGAAATTACTGTTTTGTTTTAATATACGTTTAAGCATATTTGGCATTCTGTTGTTAATGAATTTTTCAAAACTATGCATACATGAGGAACTGCTAGGGATGAACGCTCGACCTTTAAAAATATAAACTAATTATAAAAGCTATACAGACTGATATACAGATACAAATAGCAAAATATACAGATGGATCAATGGATGGATCAATAGATAGATGGATGGACAGATAGACAAACAGACCTAACCTGTTTCGAATAAAGAAATAGGTTGTTTCAGGGTGGAAATCGTTGTCATTTGTGTCTGTCAGTGAATTGACCACAATGACCTGCTTATCTTTTTGCATGTACATGCAAAAATGAGTAAGTTCGGAGTATTTTCATGTTCTGAAATTACACTGGAAAAAAATTGCAATGCGTGCACAGTGCATGGAACATTATTCCGCTAGAAGCAACAACATTTTATTGGTTTCTCTAAAGCATCTCTTTATCACTTGATGGAGATGTTATTTAATTTCGAGATCTATTATCATAACAACTGCAGCTTTGACCTGAGATATACACATTTACACATGCGCACACACATACACACCTTTATCTTATATGCGGCCAGCTCACAGGAATGATGTTATTTCCACATCAAAGCACCAAGGCAGCTCGTTGAGCTCGGAAACATTAACATGCTCGCGTTTGTAGGGGAAATGGCAAGCTATAGTCATGAGGTGACCAGTACGTGTGTAAACACTCACCTCCGTTTGGGCGAGTTGGGCTTGTGGTTATCAAACTAGCCATGAGAGGCTGATCAAATAAGTATTGGTTGCAAATACTTATGAAGGCATTTTCCTATTGCATACCAAGGCAAGGCATTCTGTGGTGTGGTAGCTTGCAAACTACCCGCTTGGAAATACAGGTACAGTTTTGTACTAATTAAGGGTCAAACCATTGTCACTGGGGCAGTACATTTCAAGTGCACAGACTTGTACCTTCATATAGATAAACAAATTTGTACCACTTCTGTTAGTACCATTCAAGAATATTATTTGTACCATAGGCAACCCAAAACTACTTTTAAAAAGTCATTTTCCTATTGAATAAGACATTCAATCAGTGTATTATCAGTGTATATACTGCCTTAGATTACACTGCACTATACTGTAAAAATTCCATCTTTCAGGTATACAATAAACAAATATTTTAAAACAGCTAAAAAAAAAAACTTTTCACAAAATACAAATCACATTAAATGGTACAGTATATAAAATAACTTTCCATCTACAATATAACTTTTCGCAAACTGTTCACAATACACTTTAAACTTTTAAATACATTTTTTCACACTTTTCACAAAATGCCATTGCATTACCCAACACTATTTCAGACCAGAAACGAAATGAACAGCATCAAAATCACTTCAACATGATGTGCACAAACCCGCTAACTTTGAATCTCCTCATCTCTTTTCTTGTCAGATAATTCCAGTGCAGCCTCTGTTGATGTTATTAGCAGTTTCTTAGATGATAACAAAGATAAAGTTATGGTTGTGTGTTGTGGTCCCATTCTGCTTCCCGCTCTCTATTCTGACAGAAAACTCTTTAACAACTGCACTGATGTTGGCAAATCACAGCTGTGGCTATTCCAGCTAAAAGTTATCAAGGGCAACGGATAGTAAATGCTACATGCACAATATACTTAATGATTGCTTTAAATAAATTAAAACATGTGCAAAGGGCTAATGTAATTGGACACAAAGCTAATAATAAATAAATAATCACAAAATTATAAAATTCACATTAACATTAAAATCCAAGCCATACTTCAGTTGTTTGTGGCCTGCTTCCCACTCTCGGTTCTGACTAAAAATTCCTGCAGCTATTTCGGCCAATCAGTAAAAGCCTGCAGCTGCTATGGCCAATCAGTGCTTTGTTGCTATGCATAATTAATAACACAGCAACCATTCATTAAAAAGTAATTCTTGTTGGCGTTTATGCAATAGTGAAGAGAATTACGAAAACATTTATTTAAAAAAAATAAATAAATAAAATATTTTTTTTTTTACAAATTTCACAATCTGTGTTAGTTTTACATAATATTTTCCACTAGTTTTTATTTAACAATTACGTAAGGTAATAATTTTAATGTTTTGTTTATAGAATATATGCTATCTACACATGTAATACAAAGGGAGTAATCTATCAATTCAGGTTAATATACTAATATTTAAGATAATTATTAGAAAATGTAAATGTTGGTGGAAAACTCAGTTATAACTTTAAGTTAAAGGTCTTTTCCGTGCCATTCAGGGTACGTTTATCGAAAAGGTACAAAACTGTTCTTCTGGGAACATTATTTATTTTGTACCAATGTGTAGCTTTTGGTGTGTAGGAACATATTATAGACCAATTGTAACATGACATCAAATAAATTTAGACAAGATTTTCAGCGTAGAGGTACTTATATTGTATCTGTAGTGCAGTTATTTCCATAATATTTCATTTGATTGCATATTAATATTTGCCTTATAAGGAGTGTATACACAAATTACAATATTAAGGCTAGTGAGTGCATAGTTTATTATCTATCCGCTGTTTTCTTTTTTCTTTTTTTTTTCTTTACTTATATTTAAACTCTAAACCCCGGACTCTACTGTTGTTTATACTGTATAGCAGGGGTGGCCAACCCTGGTCTTTGAGAGCCACAGCTTTCCAGAAGCTAGAAAATACTATCTTAAATGAGGGTGTAGTGGGGAAGACAAAGTGAAATGCTGCCTTGCAGCTTCTGATTGACTGAGCACATCTGATTCAGGTAATAAGCAGTGAGGAGTGCAGGGATAATTAGATAACACGCAGGGCTGCGGCTTTCGAGGACCAGGGTTGGCCACCCCTGCTGTATAGCACCTCATAACTATGGAGGTAATCAATGTCTAAAGACATATAAGTATGAAGCTCCTATGAGGAGGAAGGATATATAAGCAATTTATATGGATAAAAGAGGTTTAGTCACAAATTAATTTGCAACCACAAGCTTCTTGCAGAATCTTGTATGTTAATATGAGTGAGGCAAAGTTAAACTGGAAAAATCCGTAATTCCTAAGCATGGTGATAGATAATAATAGTTTGATATGTTTGTTTGTTTGTTTGTTTGTTTGTTTGTTTGTTTTAAATCTCTGGTGCACAACTACAATCTGCAGAACTAAAAGATTGTAACTATTGTCACTTCACATTACGGAGTGTCCTTGAAATTAGACAAGTGTTCAAAGGGAAAGTTTCAAGTTTTTAAAGAAAAAAATATATAGTGTTTACAACCATGATTGTGTCTCTTCACTGATCATGATCTCTCCCCCTTATTCTCAGATTTAGAGGAGCTTCTTCCAGAATGTAAATTCTGTCAAAGGAGTATGAGAGAGAAACGTTCGCTGCGCTCACTAAGAAGGGGCCATGGAGGAGAGAAACCCTACCAGTGCAAAAACTGCAACAAGAGATTTAGTCTAAAGCACCAGCTAGATACACACCTCAGGGTTCATACAGGTACAACACGTGGGCACAAATTACTTCATTGTTCTAGTTACTGTATGTCCCCAGAATTTATTTCACTGCGCTCATTAACCTATTGTTCAGCTAAACGTATTATTATTATTATTATTATTATTATTATTATTATTATTATTATTATTATTATTATTGACATTTGTAAACGTTATTGCAGATGTCATGTTCATGTCATGTTCATTATTTGGTTAATGTAATTTGTAGCTTAGTTGATTAATTAACAAGTCTTAGCAAATTCTTAATAACTTTAAGAAAAGAAAAGAAAAAAAAAAACAAGTAGCTTCCAATGTATTCTGTATATATTCTACTTATGGACAATTTCAGGTCAAGTTGCACTATGGCTCTAATCAATCAACAAAATATAATTGTAACTATTAAAACTTAGTTCCTGAGATAAACCTCTGGTAAATTTATTCAGTGGGTACAAAATGCTGACAGCCCCTGCAATAGATATCTACAGTATATGGATGAGAACATTTACTGTGATCAAATGATTTGTCATGCAATGAGTTCAAGTTTCTTAAAAGAAGCATGTGTTTTGGCCTCCTCTAGTGGGCACAAAAATATTCAAGTTAAGCCAGTCAATAAATCAATAAATAAATAAATTGATTGATTGATAGATAGATAGATAGATAGATAGATAGATAGATAGAGAGAGAGAGGGAGAGAGAGAGAGAAAGAGAGAGAGAGAGAGAGAGATGTGTATTGTACCATTTACCATTTACAGTAGGTGCAGATTTAAACATATACAATGTCATGTATAGTCAGCTGTGCTGCTGTAAACCATCATTTAACATCATGTCATGTCCATGTCACTGCTGCAAAAGGGCTGTATAGTATTACCCAAGGGTAATGCACCTGGGCCTGATACACTCATACCGGCAGCATGCATACTACCAAGTCAGCGCAAGAGACTAGAACTAAAATATTACAATTATTATTATTATTTTTTATTTTTTTACTGATAGACAAGATACAGGGGAAATTACGAATTATAAAGAGGCAGTTTGCACAACCCCCCTCCCTTTTTTTCCCCAAAGAAAAGTCTATTTAATAAAGAATGATGTGTCCATTTAAAGTAATGTACAATGCAGGACAATGGACTTAAAGAAAAAAAAGACGTTCCTGTTTTCACACACAATTTGAAACTATAAACCATCATTCACACTAGTGTCACTTTTTTTTTTTCTTTCTCTTAAAGTTATTGAATTACAGTCATTTCTTTTTCAGGTGAAAAGCCTTTTGAGTGTCGGCTTTGTGGTCAACGGTCACGTGACTACTCTGCCATGATCAAGCACCTGCGTACTCATGGGGGCGCCACACCATACCAGTGCACATTGTGTTTAGAGTTCTGCAGTAGCCTGGTGACCATGCAGAAGCACCTAAAGGGTCATCCAAGTCAGGACTTTCCCCCTAACTGGAGCCTGAGCAGCACCTACCTCTACACCTGCCATGCATAAGAGCCAACCTATACTGACCAGCCAAGGATCATAGATACTAGATTAGACAAATAAGAACATACAACCAATATAGTAGTTTTATCATGCAAATATTACTACCAATATTACAAATTCCCATAAAACTACCCATAAAATATAAGAAAACATTTCACATTAGTAAATTGCAGGACTTCAAGAAAAAAAGAGGAAGAAAAAAAAAAGAGTTCACTGTTTATATGTACATGAAGTGATTGGTTTCATCTAACATAAGTATTTACTGAAGTATCTTAGTACAGTCTATGCATGACATTATTTGATTAATTAAACAAAAAACATCAATATAAATACATTGTATATACAGCAAAATAAGAAAGACAGAAAAAGAAAGACTGTTGCAATTTTTCTCACAGGATCACACAAAGTTTCTTAAGAAATAAGATATTGTGGATAAGAGTTCTTCATCGGCTGCAGCTGTGCAGACAAAGCACTTTTGAAAGCTATATATAATAACTGTATTGAATAGTTACATTCTTTTTGAAATGTATGTTATCAGTTTTGCTGCTTTAAAACTTTTTCACATGCAATTTATATGCAGTAGCTCAAAACCATCAGGTTAGATTATTAGTCTTCATGAGACAAAAATCCTTTATTTTATTTTTACATTTCACAGCGGTGACAGGATGAGTTTTCTCTATCCAACTGTTGCTTTTTCTTAGCACTCAGGTCATGCAGGAAACATATTCATGGCTTTTACAATTACCAAATTAAAGCATTATAATTCTTAAACTTGTATTTGTGTTAAATCTGGTTCACAGTTAAGTTCATCTTTATGTTCATCAGTAGGTAAAAATACTGTATGTATATTGTGTTAAATACTAAGTAATACTGGATGTGTCATTAAGAATAATGCAGTTTATTTTACTGACATCATTAGTAAATCATTATGTAATTTATTTTTAAAACAAATTGTCCTCAATTGTACTTTACATTCACGTTTGACAGTCACTCATCCAAAGCAACTTACTTTTTTAAAAACTTACTTTAAATTCTGTGAATTTGAAGAATTGGAGATTTAATAGCCATATACAGTATATAATAAAAATCTATGACATTCTGACATTTGTGACAGAAATATGACATTATGTGACATGGATATTGTGCAAACTCCATGTTATAAATATTAAATGAAACAGTCAAGAGATGTTAAAATAATGATGGAAAGTTCAATCTCAATCCGGTTATAACATTTAAGGTTGCACAATCTGCAGTATTGTTGTACACCTTGTTTTGACCAGACTGTCTGCAGATCAAAGATATTTACCAACATATTTCCCCAAAACTTATAGTTTAGGTTCTATCATCAGATTGGATTGGGTTTTTGGTCATAGGTTTGGTCAATGATTTTTAGGATCAGTTAAAAAAGGGAGGCAAATATAATTTATATTTAAATGTATTATAAAACTTAAAGATCACTTAAAGTCAGGACCATGGTCTTAAACTGTTGTCCATTGTTTAAATAGAATTTTTTAATTATTATTATTTTGTAATGCTTAAATGTTAAATTTCAGTTCAATGTGAGGCTTTTTTGATGCTGATGGTGTATGCATGAATAACTGGGTTACAGGATAAATTCTTGTACAGATCTTTTTTACCCTCGTTATATGAAAGTGGAATTCAACACAGCAAGGGATGATTTTGTTGATTTTGAAGTGTATATGAGAGAGTTTAAGCAAGTGAAATGGTTGTTGGATCACTGTTGGACCTCTGGTCAACGTTCACATGCACATTCACACTACAGTCAATTTGGGAATGTTAATTAACCTACTCTTCATGTCTTTGGACTGTGAGAGGAAACACAAGAACCCAAAGGAAATCCACCAAGAACAGGGAAAACATGTAAGTTCATGCACACAGACCTAACACAGGAACTGAACCCAGGACAAATATTAACCCTGGAGAGGCAAAGCAACAGTACTGACCACTAAGCCACCGTGCCAAATATATAAGCATAGCTTTTTTGTGAGCTACTGTATGACATGTTTTTATTTCAAACAATGTCAAAAAATATATACGTCTTAAGCCATTTCCTATGGTGGCCGTGAAGTGCAAAACAAATTAACAAGACAAAATAACAAATTCAAAACCAAATTAACAAATCCGAAAACAAAATAACAAAACCCGAAACTAATTGTTAATTTGGTTTTGAATTTGTTATTTTGTTTGGGGTTTGGTTAATTTGTATTGCACTTCTCGGCCAGTCAGATACGAACCGGAAAAGGTAGGTATAGTTGGTGAATTAAATTCTTACCGCTGGTTGGACGAGACACCTGTCACTCAAGATAAACAGGAAGTAGGAAATTGTTTCTCTAACTTTGTTTCTTGTGTGTTCTGCCTCATTTAAAATCATTTTTTTTTTGGTGTGCAAAACTAAGAAAATAATAAAATGTTTCATTAGAAAGCAAGGAAATGGAATTTATTCAACGTTACTTTGAGGACGGACATTTATATGCCGTGTTTTTGCCGTGATATGCTGATGCAGATGTCTCGTCCAATCAGGGGTAAGAATGTCATTCACAAACTATACCTACCTTTTCCGGTTCATTTCTGAACGGCCGAGAGGTGCAAACCAAATGAACAAAACCGAAAACTAAATAGCAAATTCAAAACCAAATGAACAAAACCGAAAAACAAAATAACAAATTCAAAATAAAAATATCAAAGCCAAAAACAAAATAACAAACTAAAAATCAAAATGGCAAAACCGAAAACAAATTAACAAAATGCAAAACAAAATAACAAATTAGTTTTGGGTTTTGTTATTTTGTTTTGGGTTTTGTTATTTTATTTTTGAATTTGTTATTTTGATTTGGGTTTTGTTATTTTGTTTTTGAATGTTTTATTTTGTTTTGCGTTTTCTTGGATAAAGGGGAATCTACACAATAATGGGCTTAATACTTTAGGTTTTAATGTTATAGCTGATCAGTATACAGTATATGCTCTGCTATGTTAATAGTGTGTTAATGGTATATATTTTTATGTATTGTATTGATTAGATGGTACATCAATTTATAGAGGCAATTTTATGCCAATTTTATGCATTATAGCATCATAGATACATATACAGTGGAACCTTGGATTGCGGGCATAATTCGTTCCAGAAGCAGGCTTGTATATCAAAACTTTCCCATAAGAAATAATGGAAACTCAAATTATTAATCCCAAAGTCCAAAAAAAAAAACACATAAAAATAATTAACACAAAATATATAAATATAAAAAGTAAAAATAAAACAAATTAACCTGCACTTTACCTTTAAATTTTTTTTAAATAAATCCCAACAGGTAAGTGTTTCTGTTTTTTGTTTTTTTCGCACAGGCTCTGTGTGTGTGTGTTTGTGTGCAGAGGTGGAAAGAGCACTAAAATTTTGTAACCAAGTTAAAGTAGTTACTTCAGTGAAATTTTACTGATGTACAAGTAAAGTTACCATTATAAATATCTACTCAAGTAGAAGTAAAAAGTAGCTCATAAAAAATACTCAGAGTAAAATTTACCAAGTTACTTTTTTAAAATGTATTATTATTATTATTATTATTATTATTATTATTATTATTATTATTTTACAGTGGGTTGGGATGAGGCATTCTAGTGTAATTCAAAAAAGATGAGCAGATATAAATCTCAAACTAGTTGTTTTTAACTGAAGGAACTCAGTTAAAAACACTGTTGTCTTTCTTGTTCTTGAAGATCAAAGTGGTCACTTACAGTGAATATGGCGTTACGTCCCAGTCTAGGGTTGGGCTGGACAGCAAAAGAATGGTTCAGGGTTCTATTATAAACTGTATGGAAATGGTGGTATATGGCAGAAAGAAGTAGATTCAGTCATTAACTGATAAAATAATGAGGATTGTATTGCTTTACAAACACACACACACACACACACACACACACACACACACACACACATGAGGAGGAGGATCAGATTCAGGGTGTACCCAGGCCAAAATAACAAACAAAATGGTATTTATATTTAGTAGCTAGATTACCTGCAAAAAAATAAAAATAAAAATACCTATTAAAAGGTACCTTCTCTGACTCCCTAAACCAAACACAGCGAATCCCTCTTCCCAAGATAAATGGCCCCTACTACTGGTGAGTGCACAAACATACAGTGAAATTATCTACAAATATATACAAAGACCAACCAAACCAAAGGGGCAAAGCAATAGTCATAGTCAATGGGAGGCAAAAAGTCAAAACCAGAATACGCAACCAAATATCAAAACGCTAAAACACAATCTCTTTCCTCTTACCCGCGTAGCTCTCCACTTTATATATGGTCGCGCTGGTTGATGATGTCACTCTCAGGGCGGAAGCGACCGTGTGGAAGGTCAGGTAGATGCCGATGTGGGGACAGTCAGAAAATGGAAATGCTTTAAAAGGATTGGAAGGAGAAAAAGAAAGCAGTCAAGTAGCAGGAGAAATACATAAAATTAAAAGCATTAAAGGGACAGAAGAAGAAGACAGACAGAAACAGAGTGAAGAAGAGAAAGACCGGAAGGCAAGGATGAAGATAAGAGGTAATCATTTTAATAAGTATTCTTTGGTATTATTTGTGTCACTCCATTGACCCGTCATGGGTTGTCTTACTTTAGTGAAACAGCACAGAAGTCATAAGCCAATCGTCACCTATTAGTCTGCTGATCATGATGAAATACAAATGTATCTGTATCAGACATGTGAAGTAACAATGAGTTACATTCTAATTGTAGAAAATTGTTTGTGCATTAGTTGACCTGTTAATGTTTTGTTGTTGTTTTTTTTTCCACAGGGTTGTTCTAGACATCTGGATAAGATTGCTGTGGGATGACGAGTGAAGTGAAGTTTAAGGTAAGACTTTAAAAAAAAGCATGCATAGAGCCCTATATCCATCTTTGCCTTGAGCCCCCAAATTGCTAATTTGGCCAATGATTACAGTAACACGAGTAAATGTAAATCGTTACTTTCCACCTCTGTTTGTGTGAGAGTAAGAGTGAGCCCCTCCCCTCTCTTACACACTAACTCTTTCTCCTCTCTTATTTGAGTTTCACACACACACACACACACACACACACGCACACACTAACGTAAACACTGTTTTATCTGGAAAATGAACGAGAAATCTCTCTAATGGCACTCGAGTGAGCGCAGACTAACGGAATCACTTCTGTGAAGAAAGAGTAAAAAAAAATAATAACCTGCACTTTATCTTTAAAAAGAATCGTGACAGAGCAATGTTTCCATTAGAGAGAGAGAGAGAGAGAGAGAGAGAGAGAGAGAGAGAGTGTGTGCACTGTACGAAAATTGTTAAAGTGACCTAACCTCTTTATATCCAACTTTAACTCACCTCAGTGGGTCTTTTCCCCTTTTCTTTTCTGACCCTCTCCTTATTAGTTCACGGATACTCATTGGGTTAATTAAAACTACTTTTCGAAATTTTGATGACATCCTGCATGTTGATCATTTTCTAATTGTTTTAATCAAAATTTTCAATTCAATTTCATACATTACAGTTTTAGCATTCATCACACAGACACTGGTGGATTAACTCAACTGTAACTGCTTGTATGATTTTGATAAACATAATTCAAACTTGATCGTGAACCATCATTATTACATTTTGAAATAAAAAAATTTGATTAAGTAATCAATTACAGTTGGATGCCTAATTCAATGATGGATGTTTGATCAAGTTAATTAAAATTTGTACCAATTTTAGTGCTAATTAAAGCTTCATAATTAGCTACAATTCATTATTTGAAATTCAAATTTCAAAATGTTTTCTCCCTATCCACTAGGACTTACTTGTCCTCACTCAGTTAACTAACTGAGCCCAAACTGCATAGGTTTAATTTCACTTAAGTCTGGTAAGTTGATAGCGCTTTCCCTAGTGCTTGACTGGTGCAGTGAAGGTTGTCCTCACGGTGAGTTACAGCATGTGAGTCACCCGTTCTGATGTAACCTTGTGCTGGCTGGGGGAAAACCCGATATCTCGGTCCTAGTATTGCACTGTGAGCATGCAGCAGGCATCAGCAATCGTGCAGTGGAGAAGGATTCACCAAAACTATCTGGGCGAAGGCTTGGGCGCACCACCTGGTGGCTATTGATGGGTAGCCCCTAGGTCTAGCCCATTCGCTCATCTGTCCAGTTAGTCATTGACATGCCTTCCCCAAAACCTGCCCAGTTGTGCTAAAAGCCACAGGCTGTTTGAGCGGTTGACAGCAATACGGTGGGATGGAGTTTTCGGTAAAACCTTACAGGAGCTCACCTGGTGCGCTCAGACGGAGGGCCCTACCACTGAGCTCCGACTGAATCAACACAGCTCATCACTGAGCCTAGTGCATAAGCGTATCAACCCATCCAGTTAGCGAAACCCCAAAGGGAACTTAGGGTCTTCTTAATACTTAGGTCAGTTGTTTTCCCCTAAAACAGCAAACCCAAGTACCAAGATGTATTGAACCAGTAGTACCACCACTTGGTCAACCCTGTTAAGCATCCTAACTCTTGTTCTCTCTTTCTCGGTTCCCACTTCTAACGTGACTACTGCTGCTATGATAGGATTGTACCTGTGAAAGTCACAAAGCAGAGAACTTTAGAAACGTAACATATTTTGAAATGTGTTCTTAGGTTCAAAGGCTTTAACTCTCACTGTACCTTCCCTTTTCTTGCCGAAACCATGGCTAAAGCAAGTAGAAACTGTCCATAAAATTTGAAGACAAATCTAGAAGCATTGTCACACAGAACCACATTAGGCCACACTCACACATATGTTTGCCCTATTTTGTTTGTTTTGTTTGTTTCTTTTTCCTCAAAACATAACATCTGTGTCAGTAGTTGTTCTAGAACCCCATCAAAACATGTCTCACACCACAGACCATGTCAGTCGCTGTGAAGATCTGAAGACATAGTTAAGAGTTGCAACCGACAGTCTCCTACCTAACGCTGCCGAAACACTAAAGCACCAGACACAGGACCAGCTTCACAAGCTTTATAAGGCAAGACCTGTCCAAAATCACCAGCTCCTTACGTCACACACTCTTCGTCCCTCAAGCTGAGCGACAGGCATGCTGCTGCCTTCCAGTAGAAGCTGACGCGCGTACAAAGACGCATCAAGCAGCTTGAACTGGAAGCTCTGGAGCGATGAAAAGGGGGTAACGAGGTAGAGCAAAACAAAGTGGAAATCACCAGGCTGCAAGAAACTCTGAAAAGGGAACAAGGCAAGGGAGAAAAACGGCAGAATTAAAGCCCTCAAAACTCACCTGGATAAGGCAAGTAATGAGATCAGCTACCTCCATACGATAGCTGGACCATAGTAAAGAAGAGTCCTACAGTGTCCCAGAGGAACTCATGCCCGTCTGTGAATGGTGCCACGATTCGTTAAGGAAACAACGTGCACCCATCTAACCCCTGCAGAGCAAGACCAGGTCCCCTGTTCTTGGACCGACACGTAGTGGAAGAAGTGATGGGGCTGGGTCATTTCATCCCTCAGCACCCTCCAAAGAACCCTACCTCATGGCCAAACACTGAGCACCTGCTCTCTCCAACCACAGGACACCGCACGGCGTAGACAAATTCACGCCACATATGCCAGGCGATATGCCGATCTCTTTCTAGAACTGAGACTCCACATCACTGACTAAGGTAGATCCTATCTGCTCCGAACAACATCCAGCTCTGAAGTGCGTGGCTTCCTACACTGGCAGCCTGCTCACATGAAGACTGACTACTATCTGCTCCGAGAAGCCCTCATCACAGAAGTTGCTGACCCTGAGTTGGAACAAAGACTAGTGGCTGCTCTGAAAATGAGACAAGGTGGTCACGAACCTTCGCAAGCCTACTACAGCCGACTCATGTAAGCACACTTCGGCACTCCAAATGCAACAGACATGGAAGAACTTCAAAACTCTCTTCTTATGACAACCCTCATCCATATCTCATGAAAGTCAGTGGAAGAAATCAAGGAATTGGCAAGCGCAAAAGGGTTAAACTCGGGTAAATCTAATGTAACCTCCAAAGAAAATGACAAGCCCAAGGAATCGATAAAGAAACTCAAGTTTCCAAGCTAACCCAGCTCAAGCCAAAGCCACAAATGAGACAAAGACATCACCTTGCTTCCACTCCCAAGAACTTATGAGAATGATGATGGAAGAGTTTTCCCAAACTGACAGGAAAAGGGGGAAGAACAAACCACTGACACAGATCAACTGTCCTATACCTTTCACCACACTAACATAGCTTAGTCCTTATAGGAAGGTACTGTATACACAGTTTGTTTATTTATCGGTGTAATCACCTCACCTAATCACCCTCCTTTGGCTGCATGGCTAGACCTAACCTCTAGTAGAGAGGAGTGGCTCCACACGTTTTGCTGCCTTAACCTCTTTGCATCCTTGTGGACCTTTTCCTTTCTTCTGCGTTTCCCCTTTCACTCTTTTTCATCAAGGAACCACCATAACTGAGTTTGAATCCAGCTCCCTAAATTAGGTTGACTCCCTTCACTGAAAGAGGAAGTAAATCGTGGTACAGTACAAGCCGGTAGACAACTCGCTTCAGATAAGGCCTAGACAAAGCACCCTGTGTCGTTCGAAGTGGTCCTAACCGGACATTTCTAGGTTATGCACCATGATTCAGTTGGTGATGGAGTTGTGGTTTGTGCCTTGTGTGTGCCTGTTCTCTCTCTCTCTCTCTCTCTCTGCTTCTTCTTCCAGTGCCCGCTGACGTTCGCAGTTTGCTGTTGCTCACATATCCCCCTCTTGCTCACTGAGCAAAAAGGGGGATATGTAGGGTTGAGCAGACCCCCAACTAGAGCAAACACTCGATCACATTCCAGAACCTCTTCCTCAGACATCATGGCGCCACCCCAATAACCTTATCTCATTCGGGAACATAAAGGAAAGGTTGTAAAACTAAGCTGCAGGAAACTTAACCAGGCATGGGACAGGAAGTTTGCTGTGCCTGAAGCTACACTAAAGCCAAGTCACACTTTGACCATCTCAGTGACCCCAGGACACATGCATTCTCCAAATAGCTTTCAAAGAACAAAGAGGAATACAGCAGAGACACTATTTAAGCACCCTTTAAAATGTTCCAGTAGGGAAAAATGCTAGAAACATATATTCAGTATGTTTTATATCTGTGTGTTATGTTTGTTTATTCTACATAACTTTAAAAGTATTATCAGCATTTACAAACCCTGTTTATTAATCAAAGCTATAAATGAGTGTGTAAGATAGGGGATGTGTGGTATCAATTGAGAGCTTATTTTATTTAAAGAACAGTGGTGTACATGGAAAATTGGTGGCATGAAGAAGAGCTCATGTAAAATTACTTTATAAAAGGTAATTAAAAGTGTAATCGGCTTGGCCCCACATGGCAGCCGTAAACCTTGCATAATGTATGCACAAAAGGGGGAACCAAGTGAGGCGTGGCTAAGCCCCGCAACCACATCCGATTGGACCAATCATCCGTGGGACGGACTGACACAAAGGGACAAAACTCAGTGTCTGGACTTGTCCAAACACGTTCTTTCGCATGGTCGTTCGTACGTTCGTTCGTCGTTCACGTCGTCGTTCACGTCGTCATCATGACCATCTGAAGGAAGCAAGCTCGCCGCTCAGGCTTCCGCCCTTGCGAGCGCTATGCAACAATGAAACCCACAGAAGAAGTTCCAGAGCGCGCCCTCTGTAAACAGGCAACCAAGCCTCACCGAAGGGCTTTCACAAAAGACGTCATTTCAAGCACAGCACCAACCAATCAGCAATGCCGTAATTCCCTTCGCTGCAGGCAAACCATGAGAACTAAACGTAACGCAAGTATACAAACAAAGCTGCTTACCTTGCTGAAAATGGTGCTCATTTCATACATAAAACCGTACGATTAAACCCAAGACTCTGCTCTTGTGACTTGCTTCCATCTAGTAAACAGTACTAGATGAACTTCATTAACTTTCACCCTGCAAACTGTTGGTGTGTGTGTGTGTGTGTGTGTGTGTGTGTGTGTGTGTGTGTGTGTGTGTGTGTGTGTGTGTGTGTGTGTGTGCACGCATGTTTTCAAGTAGCGTAGTTTCATATATCGTAGATTAGTTCAAATAAATTCTTGTGTCTTTATAAAGAATTGTGTGAAGGCGAGAGTAGAAGAAGTGTGTGTGAAGTGGCCAATGGCATGCGCGCAATGGTGCAGACACAGAGACAGAGAGAAATTGGACCTTTAACCTCACTAATGAGACCTGCATTTGCTTTACACGCAAATTAGTTCACGAATGGAAATCTCTACCTCACTCAGTCTACCTGAGCCTCAAGGAACAAACTGGACTCCATTTAATTTAAACACATCTCCTGTTATACTAAAATTCCAGTTTTACATAGTATTACGCTGATCAATCCCTGCTATCCATTTTCACCCAAATGAGGATGGGTTCCTTGTTGAGTCTGGTTCCTTTCAATGTTTCTTCCTATTACCATCTCAGGGAGTTTTTCCTTGCCACCGTCGCCCTCGGCTTGCTCATCAGGGACTCATCATTTTGATTCTTACACATTCACATTTCATACAAACTTACTTCTTTTGATTGTGTAAAGCTGCTTTGCGACAATATCAATTGTTAAATTTGAAGGTAACAAGAGGGTTAAAAATCTTTGCTCGTCTTGCGGAACACTCGCAAACTGCGTTACTCGCAATTCAAGGTTACACTATATAGAGTATAAAATATAGTATATAGTATTTTGGATAGATATTAATAAATGCTGGAAAAAGGTAATGTGGTAAAATAAAAGGTGATGTGATCTAATGAATCCAGAAGATAAACTGCCTACAGTTAAATATAAAGAAATAGTGGCATGAAAACTTTTCTTAGGCCAGGCAGTATAATTGATTAACCATAACCTGTATAATGTTTTTAAGTTAGTTTTTGATTCCTAAACTTATTAAAGTTCTATTTTACTCATAACTGCATATGCTACTCTTTGTCCCTGACAGAAATGTAACATTTTCTGCACTTTTGTCATATAAATGTGATACTAAAAATCTTACAAAAAAATCTTTACCTATTAATGCTATCTTTATTAGTAATAACTGCCCTGAAATAACTGTGGGAATTACTCTTGCTGTTGCTCCAGTAACAACATGTCTAGAAACATCAACAAAACACAATCAGGGTCATGAGGGGACAGAAGTACCTCAGTGGTTAAGGCACTGGCCTGCTAATCGAAAGGACCCAGGTTCAAATCCCAGCACTATTAAGTTGCCAAATGCTGTAAATGCAAATCAGAGCAATTAGATGGCTCCCTGGATAATAAGATTAACTGAGTGAGGACAAGTAAATAAACATTTTGTGTATTTATTTGTGTTGATTATACATTGGTTGATATTAATAAAGGTTTAAAAAGTATGTAAAATATGTTTGATATATATATATATATTCTTTTTTTACAACCTTGAAATCTTCCCCGGATATAGCACAAACAGGTGTACATTTGACACAATTATGAGTAAACTGACCAAAAAATATATATTTGCAAAACAAACAGCCTAATACAGTTGTTAGATTATGGTTTGCCAATGCCGATGATCAGTATGTTTGTAGACCATTTTAAGCATTTGGTTAAGGGGCCTCAGAGGAAATCATGGCCATTTTCAAAAGACACATTTTATTAGATCCTTCCTATTCACATGTGGCTACTTTTTAATACCCTATGCTCTGTGCATATAGAAGTGACCACAGCATAATTAAATAACCATAATTAAATAATCCTCTCAGGTATTCATTGACCAAGTCACTGGTAACTAATTAAAGAAACATTGGCCCCTTAATCCCAGAAAGCCAATGTGATGTAAATGGCAACTACTGCAGGAAAAAAAATAATAAAGTTAAAAGGCATTTTACAAATAGTTGTCTGCTACCTCCCAAAGTATTTGCTAGATTTCAATCTGTAACATGCTTTCTCAAATCAAAATTTCAATGCTTGAAGGATTTAATATGTCAATTCAAAGGTGACTGAAATTTGATGTTTAGTTTAAAGATCATTCACAGAGTTTAATACAATAATTTTTTTATTGCATTATTGGCTGTCTTGACTTTAAATTGCAAGACAGACAAGTTTAAATTGCATCTAGATGTAAATAAGTATAAATGCATGAATGTAATTTATGCGGATGGTGCCTTGTAATGGGTTTATGTCACATCTAGGGTGAATTTTGTGGCCTTGCATTGTGTTGCTGTGATAGACTCTGGATTCATCATACCCCTGAGCGTAATTAAGCTGTCACTGAATAAATAAATAAAGAAATAAATAAAATGAATAAAAATGGATATGAAATTAAAGTTTTAAAACCACAATTAGATCAATCAAAAGACCATTGCCTACTTGTGTAATGCAGTGATCCCATTACATTTTATAACTTCACTTTCTAAATACTGTAACTATGCATCCAAACAATTAATGAAAACAACCTACAAGGGTGCAATACCACTAAAAGTTCACATATTCATTCTAATTTCATAATATTGTACATTAATTTCATATATTTGCAGAAAGTATTACAAAAATAAATAAATAAATAAATACAAACTTGTGCAAACCCAATCTCAAGGTATAGCATCCCAATGGAATTATTAGCAACATTGTTTATTAGTGGAAAATCCATGTACAAAATACAACCTGGGAGACTCTAAACAAGTCCCGAAAGGTCAATTACTATTTACCCATGTTATTACGACCTCATTAACAGAATTCCCAATTTGTCTCATTAATGGAAAGCTTGTATTATTATGATGATGTAAATTTTTGCTAAAATGTCCCAAAAGACAGGAAAAGCAACATTTGTGACATTTTGTTGTTGAAGACAATTTGGTATTTTGAAATGTATGGTTATCATTTTTTAAATAGGTGTTTGTGATATCTGGCGCATCAAATTGACATGATTATTATTAAGTTTTTTAAATGTATTAGTATTTTATAATTGTTTAAATTGATGAATGTGTAGGGTGCCCTGTTATAGACTGATATCTCATGCATGATGTTTTCTGCCTCAGGCCCAGTGTTACCCCGGATAGGCTCCATGCACACAATATCTCTGACCAGGATGAATTACTTGCTAAAAATTTGTAAATATTTATCTGAATTAATTCTGGAGAGTAATGCAGTCGGTAATATTTGGGTCTCACAGCTCCAGGGCTTCTATGCTCAGGATACTGTCTGTGCATTAAAACACATTCTCTGAGTTCCATAGTTTCCGTTCATTGTCCAAAAATCTACAATTAGGTGAAGTGACTACTTAAAATGTCTCCAAGATATGAAAAATAAAGTTAGTTATGTGTCACTGTTTCCATGCATTTGAATATCTTTTTACTCATAAGTTCTCACCTTGTGTCCTGATCCTGAACACTAGAATATTGTGGCTACAGAAGGTGGCTATATACTGTAAATTACTGAACATATACAATGCCTTGCCAAAAAATGTCACAATTTCAGAAGAGTCTAATTATTGTGCCATACCAAACAAGAAAAACAAAGGAAAATCTGAGGACATTTGAAATTACTGGGTTAGTGCTGAACCGTCAGTTTTGTGGAGGAAATGTGGATGGGAAAAAAAAAAAAAAAAAGGTGGATTGAGATGACTTGCTAAAAACAAAAATCAACAGTTAAAACCATAGCTATGTTGAATATGGATACAAAAACCATTTACATATGCACTCAATGAGATGAGAACTCAAGATTGAAACTAAACAGGGTGTGTCAGAGTTAAAAAGGGAAGTGCAAGATGCATCAATCAACCACAATTGTACACTCTGGAGAAGTGTTATGATATATGGTTGCTTCAGTTGATCAGGACATGATCAGTTGATCAGTAACTTCTTGTGAGCTTTCCATCACAGTTATTCAAGGATATACTGTAGAGTCACATTGTGATATAAGGTATATTGCCTGATAATGTGAAATTTATAGTTGTAAATTTAATGATAAATGGCTAAATTACAAATACACAAACACACATAACACACACGCAAACATACACAAAAAAAAAAAGAACGATACAGTATCTGCATATCAAGTAGTTTAATATTTAAGAGTGTATTTTTACATTAAGCCCCAGAATTAGTTTGGTTTATTTTTATAACATTAACATTATTATTTATAATAATATAAAAAATATAATAGTATTGTCTTGTTTATTCATTTAGTTTTTCCTTCTTTTCCTTCTTCCTTGACATTATATTCTCTGTTACAGTTAGGTCGAGAAATTTAAAGCTGTTGGCCCCCTCCTACCGTCTCATTTACGATAGGAAGTAGTAAGTGAGGGGGGGCTCCAGTGGGATGTTCACTCTATAATGAGTTTGTCTGTTTGCACACACTATAAGCAATTTGTTATAAGCGATTTGTAAGTCGCCAAACTAAAATCAACAAAGAGTGGTATGGCACCCTTGATGCACTTACTCACCAACCTTTTCATACAATTTGCAGGTATAGGTGTGAGTACAACCGGTCTGTAATCATTTAAACAGGTGAAGTTTGAGCTTTTCAGGATGAGAACGATTATAGTTTTTTTGAGGCATGCTGGTACCCATGTGGACAGCAGTACAGTAAACACCTCTGCCAGTTTAGCTGCACAGTCATTGAGCACCCAACCTTGCACTCCATCAGGTCCAGCAGCTTTGGATCCTGTCCATGGATTTAAATGCTACATCCTTGGTTCTAATCAACAGTTGGACTTTGTGTCATTGAAGGTTTCTTAGTGGAAAACACATGTACCTGCTCTTAGAATGTCACTTTGTCCACAGAGTAATTGATGTGATCTAGAACTGATGAGATGTATACATCCAAAGACTCAGGTGTGAGGGGTCCGTGGTCTCTGAATACGTCCCAGTCTGTGGAGGAGAAGCACTCCTGGAGGTCTATGTCATCCTCAGACCATGCATGATCTTATAGTCCTTACAGTGATCCCAGCTATTTTATTTCTTGGTGTATACCTTAAATGCATCCACAACATTAGTGTATACCTGGTCTTCTTATCCAAGTCTGCCGTCCTATCAGCTCATTCACGGTGAAGCCTGTCAGTGCAATAGCCGCCTCTGGGATGGTGCTCTAGTCAGGTTTTAGGTGAAAATCATGCTGCAACAACAAAATCCTCTGCGTCGCCAATTCCAGTCGTATTTCATCCATCTTGTAGCAGATCGACAGGCATAAAAAAGGTTCTTATATAAGGACACCAAACATACAATAGTATATATAATAATGACCTACTCTACTCTAGAAGCAGTTGAATTGAACAAAACACGTTAGGAGCATGACACACACAAAGGGGAAAACCATGAGTTTTCTTGTATTTTTATTGATTCGACAAATTTGTAGGCTTACATGTAATTCTTAGTTTCTTTTATCTTACAATTGAAAGAGTAAAATATATGTTTATTGTCAATATTACTCTGGGTCACATTCAGCTTCCAGTGTGCTATGTGATATTAATAGAGTTACTGCCTTTTATGCTCTTATTTCATTGTATGCACTGAACATGTTTCAATTATAGGTTCCTGACATACTCTAGTGACACATATGCATCATTACCATGGTCTTTGGAGGACATACCAATCAAATATAAATGTCTAATACCATGGTCTTCTCTTGACCTACAGTACCTGAAAGACCTGCACCGTTTGTCATGTAAGTGTAAATCATACGTAAATAAAAAAATGCTTAAATATTAAGGAATAAGGAATTATAAACATTGCTAGTAATGTGCTACAAAACTGCAAATACACACTAACATATCTGTATCTGCCTTACTGACATGCATTTCTGACACAGGTTTTAAATGGCACTTCAGGTTACAAACAACACATTTACCTTCAATCTCCAAATTGCAAGTTTTGATGTCTCGCCAGAAGCTGTTTATCCTGTTTTCATCACTGGATCTTTGTGCTATTTGTGTGCAGTTTTCTTTAATGCAACAATTTTAGCATTGATTGTTACCCAGCAAAGTCTTCACAAACCAATGTTTTACATTTTGTTCAGCCTTCCTCTGGCAGATTTAATAGGAATCACCTGTGCACTTCCCAGGGTGCTTGTTGATATTCTAACTGGAAAAAATATGGTCTACTATCCAACATGTGTTCTGCAGGGCTTTTTGCTTCATTTGTATGCAGGTAGTGTACTTTTTATTCTTGCTGCCATGTCATTTGATCGGTATATAGCTATATGCAAGCCACTCAGATATAACTCTATAATGGGCCCATACATGGTTGGAGGTGTCATAGCTCTGGCTTGGGGACTTGACATAGCTATGGTTGCTGTATTATTTGCCCTTCAAGCAAGATTTTCAAAATGCAAGACTTTTATTTCTAATGTGTATTGTGATAATTTTTCTTTGCTCCAATTGTCATGTGGCGGTGATTTTATTGTGAACAACATCTATGGATTATCCATAACTGGAATCATGCAGGGAATAAGTGTGACTGTTCAAGTATTCTCCTATGTACAGATTCTTAAAGTCTGTATTCCTCACACACAAACTGATGCTAGAAGTAAGGCTGTAAACACTTGTTTAGCCCAGTTAATTACATTTGGCCTTTATGAAATAGTTTCTAATGTTACTATACTTTCATATCGTTTTCAGAATGTATCACCGAATACACAAAAAGTATGTGGTATGTTAACTTTCACAGTTCTTCCAGTTGTTAATCCAATAATCTATGGAATTAAAACAAGAGACATAAGAAAAGCATTGTTCACACTGATGAATAAAAAACACAAGGTTGTAACACAACTATCACACAATTAATGTATGAATATGCACAATAATTTACAAACAGCTAAAACTGTAATACCCTTTTATTTTGTTTTTTAAATACACCATGCAAGGATAATTACATAAAATATAAATTTTGCTTTCCTTGAACCATCAAGAACTGCAGTTCAGCATGAGTTAATATGCTCTAGCAAAAGTTTGTAAATGTAAGAATGCCTCTTAAAAAATTATTAATACGAACTATTGTAGTTATTATATGGGTTATGTATGTAATGGTGCACTGTTGCATTCAGAAGATACATTACATTAACTAAATACATTAATCATAAACACAAATGGCATGTCATTATTGAGTTCGTAGTTAATATTATTATTATTAGTAGTAGTAGTAGTAGTAGCAGTAGTAGTATTTTTTTTCTGGGACAAAATTATTGTACAACATTCATTGTTAAAAGATGGAAAAAATGGTGCAGAATTCTTAATTTTTATTTTATTTTTTATATATTTTTAAAATATGCAAACATTTGATTAAATGCCCCTAAGCATGTTTCAGTTTTGGCAGATGCATTTTTGGTATCCATCAACAAACTTGAAAAATCTGCTTGCCTCTTTGACCTCTATTCTTTGCAGAATTGGTCATTGAAATTGGTACAGCCTACACATTCTTACACGTCCTAAAGCTTAAAGTTGGCTTGCTTTGTTTATTTCTATGTGATGATTTGAGGTCATGCTCAAGAATTCTGCCATGCACCACTGGCAGCAAAATGTCCGCAAAGCATGTTACAATGTTCTTGTTTTTCTTTGTTTATGTGGTCAGCTGTAAACTTTAGTCTAGATTGAAGGTATTAATTTTAGAGCAAGGATTCATTTCTTGAATTTTAGCTATCTAGCCTTAGCAATGTAAAATTCATTTGACTTCCTCAACATTGTACTGTAGCTGCTTCCAGGCCATTTCATGGCTCTGCCTTAGTGGTTCCTAGGCTGTTCCAATTTCCTTTTAGATAATGTCAGGCTGTGTATTCTTCCAGACCATTAAAAAGGTTATACACATCCCAATAACTTATGTAGGACTGCTTAAAATGAAATATTTAGAAATATTTAGAAATGGTTCCAAGAGACATTCATGATTTTGTACAGTGAGTGTGGTCAAACAAACCTTTTTTTCCCAGACAAAAGCTACAGAATTAGCTGTACTCAATATTGATAACTAACAGGGATTTGAGTAATCTTGGTTTTGGCAAATTAAATAACAATTTGGGACTTTCAGCATCACTAAATTAATAAACTAAAAACTAAACTAAAACATGTAACATGTTTTTGTGTAAACAGTAAAAAACAACCAACAATAAAAATGGTGAAACATAATTTTTTAATACAATTTAAAACCAAAAACTAGCAGCAAACAATGGCCCAAAATAACATGTTCCTGATAGTAGGATCTGATAGTGTTAACTACTTTAATATGTCAAAAACAACATACAGTATCATCTGTGTGATAATATGTCGACAATAAGCACTATAAAAAGACATGAATCTATATTTTCAAGTAAATATCTTTATATGCGCATATAAAAATAATTGTTGAATGAATCCACATGAAACGATTCGGGCATTTTATAATAACGGTTGGATAACTTCACACCTATCATGAGTGAAAGGTGAGAAGTGCATAAAAAAATGGCCCTTGTAATCCACTAAACACACTATTTGTCATATGTAAAAATAATTTTAAAATCAGGTCTGTGAACACAGGTTCAAGTTCAAGGAAGATAGAACACACACACACACACACACACACACACACACACACACACACACACACACACACACACACACACACACACACACACACACACTCCAATACATGTGAAGACTGATGTTTTGTCATTTACAAAAAGAAAAAAGGGATTGGCAAAGCTGACTCCACTTTGTTCATGTCATGTCAGTATTTACAACAACATATTTGCATTCATGTATAAGTTTAATCATGTAGCACTTGTAGTATTCAAGCTAAATAAAAGTTAATAGTAATAATCTTAATAATAATAATAAAAAAATTCACAGTACTTCTATTACTAGTAATAATGAATGAAGAAAACATAGCCAAAGAAGAATCATAATTGTTACAACAGAAGGAAAGAAGAAAATTAAAAATAAATACATATCAGTGTTTACACTTTGAGTTTTACACATTTATAAGCTCTGCACTTGGTCTAATAAGAGAGATTAACACATCATTGGCTTCAGTAGACAAGCAATACCAGATTGAAACATGACTGCCCCCTACAGGTAATGAACGTCATGTGCCTGAATACTTCATAGCTGCCCGCGCACTGCCGTGGCAGCTCATGAGATCTCTTTCCACGAGATGTGCATTCTTAATAGCCACACCTGTAACGATAGATATAAAGTACATGTTTCAAGCAGAGCAGGTCATGATTTAAGGGAAATAAGACTTGGCCAGAGCTGGAACAGAGCTGCACAGGGGGCCTGCCTGTTGACCACTGCATGAGACTGAGCCAGCTTAATGACGAGCACTGTCCCTTGCTTTTGTAGCTCCTGCAGCTGGATTATATGCTGTGGTAGGAGCAATGACTTGGTCCATTTCCAGAATGCAGGTTTTTCCTGTGAAAGTCTGGAATTTGTCTCGCAAAGTGATGGAGAATCCTGCAAGCAACTTTTTAGAATTTAGCATACAGAGCATACAGCAATTTAGCAGAGAGGAAGTGCAGAGGCTAATGGACTGGTTTAAAGACAACAACCTGTCTCTGAACGTCGAGAAGACAAAAGAGATGGATGTTGACTTCAGAAGGACACGGAGCGACCACTTTCCGCTGAACATCCACGGCCACCTGGAAGAGAACCTCACCTGGTCCCTCAACACCAGCTATCTGCACAAGAAAACCCAACAATGTCTTTTCTTCCTAAGAAGGCTGAGGAAACACAACTAAAGCAAACACAACTATTAATTTATTGTGTATATTTAACTTTATTTAGTCATTAAGTTATATGAAAAATAATGTGCCTACCCACTCACTATTATTATCTTTTTTTTATTTAAAGATGCCTGCATGTGTATGCAAAAAGATGAAATACAACAAATAATTGTGTATAAAAAGTTAGCCTAAAACAATATTGTATTCAATGCAGAAGCGAATGAATTTTATTTTGTTTTATAAAATATTTTTCATGATAAATGTGTATATAGTCCAGATTAAAACGAGGAAAAAAGATGTGCTGAGCTTTAGCTCATGGTGAAGTGGACAAAAGGTTTAGGAAGGAAACTGAGACATTCGTTTTCATTATTGTACAAAACCTGAGTAAATTACAGTGTAACCTTGGATTATGAACATAATTCGTTCTGGAAGCTGGCTCATATATCAAAAAACTCAAACCAATGTATGAAAAATGAAAAATGAAAAAAATGAACCCCAATAGATGTGTTTTCGTTTGTTCGCGCAGGTGCTGTGTGTGTGTGTGTGTGTGTGTGTGTGTGTGTGTGTGTGTGTGTGTGTGTGTGTGTGTGTGTGTGTGTGTGTGTGTGTGTGTGTGTGTGCGAAGTTAAAGAAAGAGAAGAGGAGGAATGAGCCCCCTCTCCCTCTTCTCATTTTGGAAACACTGTTTTTTGGGGGAAAATCTCTCTAATGACACTCGAATGAGCGCAGACTAACGGAATCACTGCTTTAAAGTAAAAATAAAACAAATTAACCTGCACTTTACCTTTGAAAAGAATCGTGGCACAGCAGTGTTTCTGCGTAGAGCAGAGAGAGAGAGTGTGTGTGTGTGTGTGTGTGTGTGTGTGTGTGTGTGTGTGTGTGTGTGTGTGTGTGTGTGTGTGTGTGTGTGTGTGTGTGTGTGTGTGAAGGCAAGGAGGGGTGTGTGTGTGTCAAGGCGAAAGGAGGAGGAGTGTATGTAAAGGGGCATGGTGTCCAATGACATGTGCGCACACAAAGTACAGACTGTCTAAAGAGATGCATGCTTTTGCTTTACACGCGCTTTACACTGTTTATTTTATTATAATAAACAGTACACACGCGCTGTACACACATCCATACAAACACAAAATAAAAGATGTTTTACAGTACACGGGTGCATGGATGTTGATTATACCAGTGAGGGACATGCACTAAGACTGAGCAGGGGAGACAATTACCCACAATTCTGCAGTGCAAGAAAGAGAAAAAATCCATTGGCTTAGTTGTGATCACGTGATGCTTAGCGTCAAAACAAGAAGCGCATGCATGCTACATGATACTTAGTAAACCAAGACTTGCTCGTTTTTTCAAGTCAAAATGAATTAAAAATCTTGCAGAACACTCGCAAACCATGTTACTCGCAATCTAAGGTTCCACTGTACACTTAAAAAGGATCATGTCTAACTACGAAGTTTGATTTAACTGGCATCGTTAAATTTTGGTTTGAGGAACTTGCAGAAGTGACATGCAACTCAAAGCATAAAAAGTCCATTTGTTCATGATATAAAAACTGAGCAAACTGCAAACACCCATGCAGGTATAAAAACAATTCATAATGGAATCATTAATATTTTATTTCTGAGCTGTACATAAACAGTAATTAAAGATGTTGCTCTTAATAGGCGCCTGAAAGAGATTAACCTGAGACTGAAACATGACTGTTATGTGCCCGAGATCACAATGTGCGAACTGCTGCAGCGGTTTGATAGATTACTTTTCTTGAGGTGCACATTCTTAATGGTTACATCTGTATGTTTTTAGTTGTTGCCATTGCTCTGAGCCTTTGCCTTTTAGTTGGAACACAGTGATTTTATTTTTTCATCTTCATCCTCATAGACATCTATATGCCAACCATTTATCCTTTTAGGATGAATCCATTTCATTGCCCTTTATTACTGATCACTCAGCTCATATGTTGCAGGTTTCTACAAAGCCATTTAATCAAAATATGTTGTTCACAGATGTAGGTTTAGTCACCCACATCTTTGAGGTGCCTTTTAGTGTATTTTTATGTTAATTTTCAGTCTTGCATGTAATTTTTAGTTTAGTTTTTTTGCAAATGAAAAAAAAAAAAAACAATTCTCTATAGAGTAATAGAAAGCTCTTATTGAACTTCCAGTGTGCTTTATAATGTTAGTGGTACTAGTGCCTCAGTCTTCTCCAGTGTTTTAATTTGAGATTTTTTATATACTCTAGTGACACATATGCATCATTAACATAGTCTTTTGAGAGCATACTAACCATATATAAATACCATGATTTTCGCTTGATCTACCTGAAGGACCAACATCTTTTATCATGTAAGTGTCATAAGTAAATAAAAAATGCTTAAATATTAAGGAATAAGGAATTATAAACATTGCTAATAATGTGCTACAAAACTGCAAATACACACTAACATACCTGTATCTGCCTTTTCTATTTGCATTTCTGACACAGGTTTTAAATGGCACTTCAGGTTACAAACAACACATTTACCTTCAATCTCCAAATTGCAAGTTTTGATGTCTCGCCAGAAGCTGTTTATCCTGTTTTCATCACTGGATCTTTGTTCTATTTGTGTGCAGTTTTCTTTAATGCAACAATTTTAGCATTGATTGTTACCCAGCAAAGTCTTCACAAACCAATGTTTTACATTTTGTTCAGCCTTCCTCTGGCAGATTTAATAGGAATCACCTGTGCACTTCCCAGGGTGCTTGTTGATATTCTAACTGGAAAAAATATGGTCTACTATCCAACATGTGTTCTGCAGGGCTTTTTGCTTCATTTGTATGGAGGTAGTGTACTTTTTATTCTTGCTGCCATGTCATTTGATCGGTATATAGCTATATGCAAGCCACTCAGATATAACTCTATAATGGGCCCATACATGGTTGGAGGTGTCATAGCTCTGGCTTGGGGACTTGACATAGCTATGGTTGCTGTATTATTTGCCCTTCAAGCAAGATTTTCAAAATGCAAGACTTTCATTTTTAATGTATTTTGTGATAATGTTTCTTTGCTCCAATTGTCATGTGGTGGTGATTTTATTGTGAACAACATCTATGGATTATCCATAACTGGAATAATGCAGGGAATAAGTGTGACTGTTCAATTATTCTCTTATGTACAGATTCTTAAAGTCTGCATCCCCCACACACAAACTGATGCTAGAAGTAAGGCTGTAAACACTTGTTTAGCCCAGTTAATTACATTTGGCCTTTATGAAATAGTTTCTAGTATTACTATACTTTCATATCGTTTTCAGAATGTACCATCTAATACACAAAAAGTATGTGGTATGTTGACTTTTACAGTTCTTCCAGTTCTTAATCCAATTGTATATGGAATTAAAACAAGAGACATTAAAAAAGCATTTTTCACACTGATAAATAAAAAACACAAGGTTGGATTAACAGAAGTATCACACAAAAAATGTATGAATATGCGCAACAATTAGTGTAGTTGTAAGCAGCCAAAACTGTAAGAAACTGTGATTTTGTTTGTTAAATACACCATGCAAGAATAATAACAAATATAAATAAAATTAAATAATATAAATAATAAAAATATAAATTGTACTCTCCTTGTATATCTTTGCCAAAATGACAAATAAAATAGAATATAAATAACAGGTCTGTAAATTTATACTACGGTATGATACTATAGTATGATAATTTACTGTTAGCCTCATTTGCCAAAAAAATATATAAAATTCACCTAATTTCAAATGGAGTGTAAATTACATACACTGAAAGGCAAATGTTTAATGTTATTTTTGTGAAATTTGCTGGGGGGCGTTAAACCAAAACAGGGTAGGAAATGTACAAACGTTTGGTTGAATGTCTATTAGCGTCTTTCACTTTTAGCAGATGTATATGGTATCCATCAGCCATCTTCAGAATTCTGCTTGTATATTTAACCTCTATTATTTGCAGAACTGGTAATGTTTCATTAATTTGGCTGGTTTTCTGGTATGGGTGAAGTCTGCAATGCATGTTACTACCAGCATGCTTAACATGCTTAACAACTTTGTTCTCTTTAGGGCAAATTTTTTGTCTTTCCTTCTCAAAACCTGCGTCTTTCCTCCATAAGGATAATCTTCCTCCAGAACAGTTTTTCTTTGTCTATGTGGTCAGCTGCAAACTTTAGTTGAGATTGAAGGTGTTGATTTCAGAGCAAGGACTCATTTCTTGAATTTCAGCTATTCAGTCTTAGCAATGTAAAATTCATTTGACTCACTGCTTTAGCTGCTTCCAGGCCATTCCATGCATCTGCCTTAATGGTTCCTAGGCTGCTCTGATTTCTTTGTATTCAATGGGTGCCAGTCTGGGTAAGAATGGATTCACATCCCTGTAACTTTAACTTCTGTACAATTGTTTCAACTGATTTTGGAATCTGCAGTTGTTTAGACATGGCTCCAAGAGACATTTCTGATTTGTGTAAATCCAGTGATTGTGTTCAAACAAACCCTGTTGCCTGAGAAAAGCTACAATATTAGCTGTAGTCAATATTGATACCTAACAGAGATTTGAGAGGTCTTGGTTTTGGCAAATTAAATAACACTTTGAGACTTTCAGCACCACTGAATTAATGAACTAAAAATATGTGTGTGTGTGTGTGTGTGTGTGTGTGTGTGTGTGTGTGTGTGTGTGTGTGTTTGTGTATATATATATATATATATATATATATATATATATATATATATATATATATATATATATAATTTATTTTTTTTTACCCTATATATGTAACTTTAATCCTGTAGTTGACATGATTAAATAAATTATAGCATTTTACTCCTAATTGTTGGGGTGCATTTATTTGCAAGATGCTTTAAATATAGTTAAACATAAACAATCGAAATTATAAAATATAATATTCTTTATACATTATAAAACCAAAAAACTATGGCACTGTGAAAAAGTTTGGGCACCCTACATAATTTATAGTTAGCAACACCTCCTCTGGCAGATATCACAGCTTGCAAACGCTTTTTATAGCCAGCTAAAGTCTTTCAGTTCTTGTACTTTGGGTTTTCTCCCATGCTTCCTTGTGAAAGGCTTCTAGCCCTGTACTATTCTTTGGTTGTCTTGCAGGCACAGCTCTTTTAAGATCTAGCCACAAACATCTTTTCAATTAAAATATCACCAGAATCTGTTATTTATAAAGGGGTGCCCAAACTTTTGCATAAGACTGTACAGTGGAACCTTGGATTAAGAGCATAAGTCATTCCGGAAGTGGGCTCGTGTTCCAAAACACTAGTAAACCAAATCATCATTTCCCCATAAGAAATAATGAAAACTCAAATTATTCGTTCCACAGCCCCCAAAAATAAATACATAAAAATAATTGAAACAATCTATAAAATGAAATACATGATACTCGGTGCTCGTAAACTAATACTTGCTCGGTTTCTGATTAAAAATTTATTTAAAAATCTTTGCTCGCTTTGCGGAACACCATCGTAAACCATGTTAATCGCAATCCGAGGTTCCACTGTATATGAAAATTAAGTTTCAGCTTCTTTTTAAAGGAAAAACAACAACTGAAAAAAACAATAAACAAGTTGTTTATTTAAACTGCCATCATCTACTGAAAGGCATTTTAAAATTGTGTGTCAATGTGTGTCATAAGCATGCTAAGCACTAGAAGAATAGAGAGTGGAATGTGAGATGCCGTATGGCATTCAGAGCCTCATGGAAGAGAGTGAGCAATACAGGCTAGCTGGAGAGGCTCCATGCTTGCAATATTTACATTTCAGAGCACATTGATACTCAGGATGAAAAAAAAAACCTAACCAGGGTTTTCTCAATATTTATTGAGATTTTTAAGAACAAATTGTAAGAAATAAAATTAGAGACCATTGCAAGTTTCCACTTAAATCATCTTTACTATTTCATTCCAGTGTTGAATTCACAAGTGCACCTCAGTCTGCTTTATAAGGTAATGATTTGTTGTTCTTGAATTAAATCTTATTTAATCATGAAAAGTAGAAAACCTACCGCTGTGATCATCAATATCCTCTTGTGATCAGCTGAATGGCACAGTACTGGTAGTATCTCAAAGGTAACTGAGATTTTAAATATAACCAGTGACCATGCAAAATATTTGAAAGGAAAAGCTTTGATTGAGGAAAAGAAGAGTCCAATCCTGGCAGAAGGATTCAATCAGCATCAAATTGCATCCTTAAAATTTCAAAGATTGCAGTACACATGAAGAACTGCTGCTAGGGGACACTGGGGACAACTGCTGCTAGGCTTTATCCATTCAGACCCTCCATCCACTGTGATATCACATCATTTGAGGATGCCTTAATTACAATGAGAACTATGTTTTTACTAAAAAAAATTTTTTTTTTTAAAACAGACGAAGAACAAGGACAAGTAGCAGTCACTGGGCATAGCTGCTGACACAGATGACCACAAACTCATCCAAATGTCACTCAAAAACTGTAGAATAATATTAAGTGGCCTTTAAACACAGCTAGGGTGAAGCTGGGGTGGGTCTGTGGTAACGATGTGGTTAAGGCATTGGATTATGGTTCGGAAGGTCCCAGTTTCAAACCCCACGACTACCAAGTTACCACTGGTGGGCCCTTGAGCAAGGCCCATAACTCTAAAGTGCTCAGATGTATAATGAGATAATAATGTAATTTGCTATGGATAAGAGAATGGTTAAAAACAGCTTCTTCAAAGCCCGAAAAAGCATTTTATGAATGAGAAGCTGAGTTTTGCAAATGACATAAAACATTGGTCCTTGAATAACTGGAATAATGTCATCTTCCCCAACACATGCTCTCTATGGTTAGCGAGACCTGGAGAGGCCTACAGTACAAGCCACAGGACTCCAGAAGCTGTGAAATGTGGAGGAAGAATGGTGATGATCTAGGGTTGCTTCAGAGCCTATGTATCCTCATTAAAAATCTCTGTGACCAAAGTTTGATTGATAGTCACAAGCCATCAAAAAAGTTGAGCTGCTTGATTATTTGCATCAGGAGTGACATGAGGTTACCTGGCAGTAATGTGTAAGATTGTTAATGTGCATACCAAGAGGCATAAAATATATGATTACAAATCAAGGTTATTCCGCCAAATAGCATCTGTACACTTCCTAGTTAAAACATTAGTACCACTTCATTTGAAAATTAATATGAAACATTATTCAAGACATGCAAAAGCTTTTTATTATTATTATTATTTTCATTATACGTAAAATGCATAATTCCAAAATTTATCATAAATGTAAAAAAAAAGTTCAGAAGCAGTGCTAATATAGAAAACGTAAAAGGTGATGCCATAAAATCATCATACATTTATGGTGCCACAGAAAAAAAATTATTGGATTACTATTATTGTTAATATAATTATTTTCATTAATTATATAATAATTATTATTGAAATATTTTTTTTATGGAAGTAGCCAGTAATGTTATGTCTAATTTCCTTTGTCTTTAATCCATATACTAAAGGATTTACAAAGGGAGGAAATATCATCACAGATACACCAAGGGCCCTTCTTAAGTACTGGGATACATTCTGAAATCGGTGTGAAATTAGGGCAAAAAGTGCATTGAATTCTACACATAAAAAAACAACTAGGTGTGTACTACATGTCTGCAGTGCCTTGCTTTTTGAATCAGTTTGTCTTTTAGAGAGGCAGGTTATTAGAATTTGGATGTATGTGAATAACACTATGAACACTGACAGTCCTTGAAGTAAAACTGTAATAAATAGTCCATAGTAGTTATTCAAACTTACATCACCACAAATTAACTTCATCAAACTTGGATTATTACAGAAACTGTCTACAATTCTTGTGTTACAAATCACTTCACGGTAGCTCAGTGCAAGTAGCAAACCGATCATTGTAAAATCAAGGGTCCATATTGTAAGGATTATCTTTAACAAGTTATTTGGAGACATTATGGTGTTATACTTCAGTGGGCAACAAATTGCAATATACCTGTCACAAGCCATAGCAGTTAAAATGAGAAGTGATCCAGACCCATACAAGTGTGTCAGAAAGGATTGCACATAGCATGCAGAATAAGTGATTGATCTATTCTGTGACAGTATACTAGTCATAATCTGAGGGAAAAAAGCAGAGGCACCAACAATGTCATTGACTGGCATGTTAAACAACAGTATATACATAGGTTTATGGAGTTTTTGATTCAGAGAAATAGTTAGCATTAATGTAATATTGAAAAGCAAAATAGCACAATAAGTAAGAATTCCAAAGATGAACACTGGTACAATGTTAGATGTTGATATGTCCAGAGGTTCTAAAGTAAGTAGATTAGTATATATAGAAAAGTTAGACTCCATTATCCTTTGTTATCACAAAGCAAAATAAAAATACCTATATAAACAGAAAGTGCAGATGAACACTCAGAAATATGTACCTTTAATATATATATATATATATACAATTTGTATGGTTACTTGAGATCTATCATCATACTGCTTAGCCAAATATTATATGATTTAAACTGAGTTTTCTGATATTTCAAATGCTCATCCTTTTAAAACAGGGAATGTAAGCTTGCAGTTTTATATGGTTTAAATTAACAGTCAATATTTAAATCCCAAGTGATCAGTTTCATGGATACTTGCCTTGGGAAGAAACCCTAGGGTTCACCCCTTCAGGCCCTCCATCTATAATATCACATCATGGGGATCAGCCTTGTTTAAAATGAAAGCATTGAGTATTTAACAGAGTCAAAGTCAAAATTAAGACTTTGAACATCATTTATAAAATAGGAACCATTCAGAGCCAACACTAACACAAATCAGAAAAGGAAAATAAATTAAATTATAGAAATTATACTTAATTTTATGTTATGATGTTTAAATATTACACCAGATCTTTATACAGGGTAAAAAAAAAAAGCATTTTCCTGAATTTAAACATACACTGATCAGCCACAACATTAACATATCAACACTGACCAATTACTATAAACCAGTAAACTGGTGACAGGGTCCATGGACACCTCATTTTGCCTCTGAGGACCAAAGACCAGACTGTCTGGTACAATCCAGATAATCCAGCACAAATTATTTTAAATAAATAAATAAATAAATAAATAATGTTACAAAGTTATGTTAGAAAGTTAGAAAGGCATTAGAACATACAATGCATCACAGGCTGTCCTTCACAGGGTCTAGCAGGTAAACAGCCCATTATAACAGGCCTTATAAGGCATACCTGAGATTTATCCCAACTTTAGCTTTTACATGCAATTAGTTTCTGCTTGACTCTAATAAAATACACAAAAACAGCTTGACCACTTACAGGTGAAGTGAGAAACATTGATCAACTACAGTACACCACAACTGGTGACAGGATCATGGCCACCAAAATATCCCTGTCTTATGCATGCCTTTATATGAAATAGTAATAAATAAAGACCAGTTATGAAAAAAAGTGTGCTATACTAAGTAAACCCATGATTCAATAGCTTCAATAGATCCACCTTTTACAGCAATAACTTGAAGTTACACTATTGTGTATGATGATATCAATCTGTCACATCATTGTGGAGGAATTTTAATTTTGGCCCCTTTTTCCTTACAGCTTTGCTTCAGTTCATTGAAGTTTTTGGAGAATGTGCTTATGCATAGCTGAAGAGCATTTCAGTGTAGCCATTCTGATGTCGACTTACTGGTGTGCTTTAGATCATTGTCCTGTTGCATAGTCCAATTTCAACCAAGCTTTGGCTGTTAGACAAATGGCCTCACATTTGCCTTTAGAATACTTTAGTTTACAAATGAGTTTTGGGTCAACTCAATGACTCAATTATTTTTGGCCACAAAATAAGCCCAAATCATCATTGCTCCACCGATGTGCTTGACAGTGTGTACAAGGTGTTTCTGCTGAACTGCTATTTTGTTTTTTGCTATTTGCCTGGGGGTTAGTGCCAAATAACTCACCTTTGGCATAATTTGTCCCAAGGACATTGTTACAGAAGTCTTTAGGTTTGTTTACATACAGAGATACTGTACAGACTTTTGAGAGCCTCAATCATGCTCTCTCAGCATGTCTCTCTTTTAGAAAAAAAGAGGCTCCCTTCCAAACAAACCACACTTGTTTAGTCGTCTTCTAAATGTGCTGTCATGGTTTTGACCTGAAGGGTCTGAGATGTATATATTTTTTTCAGATATTTCTTTAGTCTGAGGTTTAGGTAAATAAATTGACCAGATCTCAGATGGTGTGGAGGATTCACTTAATGGCCCTCATGAAATTTAACTTGAAGACCCTGGTGTATATTATACGACTTTTATTAAATACATATAAAGAACTCATGAAGATGTTGCCTGGACTTAGGTATCAATCGTTCCTTGATGTCTCTGGTGACTTTACATAGGTAGCTACTAAAGCTAGCTCGCAATGCTAATCTGAAAACAAAGCCTGCTATTTATATACTTTAATAATTTTTTAGACAGATGAAAAAAAAGAAATCCCAAATCTTACAGCATGACAATCACACACCTCTTGCTTTTATCATCTCCCTCATCTTCTCCTAGTCTTAACTATGGTGGACATTCCTGAGATACATTGGAAGACAGCATTAACTATCAGCTCTGGCCTCTTTAACTTCTAAAAAATGCCATATGGGGTCTCTTGCACCCCCATGGAATACCAACGTGTAATTAATGACTTTCTTATGGTCATGATCAGAAAATCTGTCAAAGCCTATATTTGATACAATGGTTTATTCCTCTTCCCTGGAGAGTCATGTAAATCAGGTCAAACAAGTACAAACATCTATGCGTCTGAAGAATCAACTATACGTCATTTTTGAAAAGTTTTTAAATCCCTACCACCCCCTTCCCCCTGCTACATTATTTGTGCACACGGTGGCCATGGATCAAGAAAAAGTACCTGCTGTCACAAATAAACTATCCCAAACACAAAAAATGTTGTGGATGATTGTGTATGTGACAAATAAAATGTAATTTTGAATTTGAAATCTGGAGGAGGATTGGTGATAATCATAAACCATCAAACAATTGGGAACTGCTTGAATTATTGCACCAAGAATGGCATAAAATAAAAAAA
>JAAGKR010001926.1:0-22783 GCA_011419295.1 Clarias macrocephalus
AAATAAAAAAGACAAACATCCTGAGACTGTATTGAGAGCTATTTCATTAAAGAACATGAACAAAACAATGACATAATGTTATCAGATGTGTTTTCTTGCTGAAAGTGCTTCTGTAACTTGTTTTGAATGTGGGTTTTGACAGGCAGCCCCTCTCCCCTCTTTTCTGAGAGTACCATAAAGTACCATTTCTCACCCAGTTCTGAGTATCATAAAGATCCACTTTCACCCATTCTAGAGACTGACAGTAATTGTAATTAGCGATTGTTAAAACACCTGTGATGCAGAGTGATACATATACAGTAGTTAAACGCCCCATTGCTGTTATACTCTACATCTACATCATCAGTGGATAATGTCCAATCAGATTACTCAGTCAGAACTAACTGTTGTATAATTTACATTACAAATTGGTGATCATTTTTAATAAGTTCATTAGAAAACAACAACAACAACAAAAAAACACACAGTTGGACAATGAAACTGAAACACTGGCCAATTTAGTGTTGGAGGTCTGATGAATAAATTTGACCAGTCTGGTGGCCAATCTTCATTGATTGCACATTCCACCAGTAAGAGCAGAGTGTGAGGGTTTAATTAGCATTAGCTTAAAATATTGCAATGCACACAACATTATGGGTGACATATCAAAGTTCAAAAGAGGACAAACTGTTGGTGCGCGCCTCGCTGGCGCATCTGTGGAAATCTTGGGCTGTGGACAATGTGAGACATGTATTGTTCTCTGATGAGTCCACCTTCACTGTCTTTCCCACATCCGGGAGAGTTACAGTTTGGAGAAGCCCCAAAGAAGCGACTGTACCACCCAGACTGTTGCATGATCAGAGTGAAGCATAGGGGTGGATCAGTGATGGTTTGGGCTGCAATATCATGCCATTCCCTAGGCCCAATACTGGTGATAGATGGGCGCGACACTGCCAAGGACTACTGAACCATTCTGGAGGACCATGTGCACCCAGTGGTTCAAACATTGTATCCTGACGGCAGTGCCGTGTATCAGGATGATAATGCACCAATACACACCGCAAGACAGGTGACAGAGTGGTTTGATGAACATGAAAGTGAAGTTGAACATCTCTCATGGCCTGCACAGTCACCAGATCTATATATTATTGAGCCACTTTGGGGTGTTTTGGAGGAGCAAGTCAGGAAAAGTTTTCCTCCACCAGTATCACGTAGTGACCTGGACACAATTTTGCAAGAAGAATGGCTCAAAATCCCTCTGGCCCCTGTGCAGGACTTGTATCTGTCATTCCCAAGATGAACTGATGCAGTATTGGCTGCAAAAGGAGGACCTACATTTCTAATGGACCTACATTCCTACCATTCTAATGAATTATTGTCTAAAACCAGGTGTTTCAGTTTCATTGTTCAACCCGTATATTAACTATATTATATAATGTCCCGAATAGAACCATATACAATTATATACAATTCTCTGTCTCTGACCACATGTTTATGTCTTGGTTACTCATCACTTTATTTGTGTAATAAAGAAAAAAATCTCTCTTTACTGCGTTTGAATAAACCAGGATGTTTGACTGCACTGCAACACCAAACATCTTTATAAACTCCAGTTGCTTCCCTCGCAATTAAGCCACAAAGGGACGTTTCTAGGAGACACTTAATTTTCTTGAAGTGGAGATGTTTCACAGCAATGCTGTCCAAAGTGTGCCAATCATACCCGCTCTAACCTCATACACAAGCACATATGGTCTTTTTTATCCCCAAAGTAGGCCAACATCTGCATACAGGCTGCGAACAACTCGTTATGTCTTATTTCTGTCAATCAGTTATGCAACCTAATTAAAAAAAAATAATAAACAGCCTTTAAAAATAAGACATGTGAAGAGAAAAATAAAGCTTGTCTGCTGTATGTGAATGTGCTCCACAAAGGACAGTTATAATGCAGAGAAACCTTGTGATTTTTACAGTTTAGCACACTGCGACTGTGTGATCCTGCAGTGCATCTCAGAGCTGATCATAGAATATAGGATTTACACATTGAACGAGCTGTTTCAGTTTTGCTAGCTAGCTAAAATATAGGCTTTATTTAAAAGGGCAAAGGCTACACTACTGTAGTTTCAGTGTTAGAAGTGTGAAAAACATTTGGCACTAGTTGTATGACATTAGCATGGATAGTTAGACACAGGCCAAAGAACATTTCACAGATCCGTGGAAAATATACCCAGTAAGAGCAAGCAGAGGCCGTGAATGACTCACTGGCATGCAAATACTCACATACACAGAAATGCATCAGTCAGTGACTGTCGAGCTTTCTAACTACAGGATTATATCATGTGAAATAAATAAAATGCCTATCATTGAGTAGTTGTAAACCAAATAATTAGTTAATTGTTTAAAAAATATCTATATTTTTTATGATGTTATATGTATCTAAGATGCCATCATTGTTGAACATATTTTTCAGGAGGAAGTTTCTCGCTCCAGTAGTCATAAGATGATATATCAAGCTAATAAACATATTAATTAGATCATCCTGATTGTTTAAGTATGCAACTAAACAGCATGAAAAAGATTTGCTGCAGACAACAGTGCTTTATCAGGAAGGGAAGTAGTAGCCTAAAAATTTTTTCAACTAGAAGTAATTATTTGGCACCAGTTTACTGAACTACACTGTACGGACCAAAAAAAAAAAAAAAAAAGACAAACAAATGCATCAAATGAACTGCCTGTATCCAGCAAAGAAAACGTTGCTTTTTGTAGTTGTCATTAGGTTGAGAACTGTCCAACACATTATTAACACCTGGAAGGACAGTAATGAACCATCGACTCCATTGATGAAATCATGATATGAAAACAGCTATCTCACACGATTGGGACTAAACAGCTGTGTGGCCATAAGAAAGCCACTTGGTGGGGAGACTTTTATCTATAATGTATTATCCTGTATACGGGGTCAAGTGGGGGCCTTGAGCCTATCCCAGGAGACTTAGGGCACAAGGTTGCGTACACCCTGGATGGGGTGCCAATCTTTCGCACTATGGCCAATTTGGGAACACTAGTTTGCTATGTCTTTGGACAGTCTGAGGAAACCGGAGTACCCAGAGGAAACCCACCAACCACAGGGAGAACATGCGATCTCCATGCACACAGACCCGAGGTGGGAATCGAACCTGGACCCTTGAGGTGCACGGTGACCGTGCTAACCATTAAGCCACTGTGCCGCCTGTAGTGAGACTAATCCGGGAAAAGAACTAAGTTTGCTAGGGAGCAGAAAGACTGAACTTTGGAATGGAAAAAGGTCATGTGGTCTGATGAGTGAAAATTGACCATATTCCAAAGTTTTCATGGTGAGAAGAGAATCGCATGCAATGTTATGCGCAGTTAGCTGACGACCTCAATGTACTAAACGTCCAAATTATCAAGGCAATGCATTTTTTTTTAATACTGCTATCACAGGAATCAAAGGTAGATTCAGTCAAATAAAATGTTTCTTTTGTCCAGGCAGTGCATTTATGTATTTACAAGAATACTTTCATTTCTATCATGGACAATATGCACAGAGGTAATGCTTACTGAACAGAAGCTTGATCAAGTGCAGCTTGATAAGGTTTTATCCACTGGTGATAAGCCATTCAAAAACTTGCCACATTTGTCACTTGCCTCTTTTCTCGAATAAAATTGCTTTATGTGCACTCAGCTGGCAATGTTGGCGAGCGCATGACAAATGCATACATAAAATGTAGATTCTGACCCACTGCCAATGAGAATTTGAAAGCATTTCTTAACAAAGAAAGGAAAGTATGGAGCTTGAAAGTGAGCAAAAGTCACTGAGGGTAATGCTAAGGCTAATCGCATGTTGTATACTGTATAAAGCAGCAAAGCCACAAAAACATGTTTGGACATCTGTTTTGTGCTTATCTTGGAATTTTCCATTAGCATGTCATTTCAACAAAATGCATAATTATGTTGGTTTTCACCAAAAAGGGCATCTTTTAGACAGCATTTCATATCTTACGCTTATATGGAAACCGGTATGATAAAAAGCAAGCAGCTGGAAATATTGTGTTTCATGGTAAACCTCCTTAGTCTGCAATATGCTACATGATAGCAGATCAACACACAAATTGCTAATTAAAACATTTGTAAATGCTAGGTGTCCACCATAGCTAGCCATAACTGAGCTCTCTCTTATTTAATTGCAAATAGTCTTTTAGAGTTTCATATTTACATATAAATCGTTATTAGCCAAATGAAGTGTTATAATAAATATTTTGACATTGAAAGGAGCAAATCAAAGACTCAGAGAATTCACAAATACATAACTGACCTCAGGAAAATTCAATATAATTTCTGGGGCTTTAGTTGCACAAAGCATTTATCAATTATCATTAAATAGCACTGCGAGCAGAGCTTTTACATTTTTTGTGCTACAGGGCTGAGTGTGTCAGAATAGAGAAGTGATTAAAGGCGGTGTGATACAGAAATACTTCATTAAATGACCTTAATTATGCAAAATTTTCAATGCCTTACATTTTTAATATCACAGCCATAATGTGTTATTCCCTAATGATAAACATGATTGCAATTTCAACAACTCATTCTGTGCTGAATTATAGCAATCTGAAGCCTCCCCAAAGGACAGATAGAGTATAATGCAGAGAAACCTTGAGGTTCATCGCTTCTCAGAAAGGCAGTCTTTTCTCCTTTGCCGAAGTGAAAGACGTGCAGAGAAAACCGAGCCTAAGTGTAAACGCTGAAGTGAAATATTTTACAAATTATGAATGATGAGTTTCAGTGCATGTCCTAGATGCAGTCGAATGTGAATTCCCCGCAGTCTGCATACAGAGTAATGGCCTACACAGAGAGAATGCGTGATTAGTGCTATGGGGTGGTTAGTTTGGAGTAATGCTGCCCCCATATGTTCGTTCTGTGGGCTCGAGTCATTTCTTAACTGAAAATCCATCTAAACACCTAAAAAAAAGAGGCTTTCTACTTTTCATCATGCACGGTTCTGCCCAGTTTAGTGGTATTTTTGGTTCTTTAAGCTTTTGACATTTGACATTGATTCATGTGTCTTAATTTGGGGATCAGCAGTGTAATAGAAAGTAAATCTACTTTAGGACTAATTGAGACATAACTGGGCAATACTAGGTGTATAAGGGCGTGTGAACATCCTCCACGTCCCTCCCAAATTTCTCTGGGAAAAAAGGAGTTCCCAGAGAAAACCCATCAACCACAGGGAGAACATTTAAATTCTTTATCAGCAAAACATCCCCTGCTTTGTTCTTTTCTATGGTTGTATAAACAAGCCAGTAAGATTTCCTCCCCTAGTGTGACCTCATATAAGAAGATTCCCTCCCCTGGTTTGTTGCTCTGCTCTGCTGCTCCCTGAAGGGGTGTAGCTCAGGAGTATTTACATTTACATAGACACTGAATCTTGTTTGGAGCAAGATTGAAAAATGCATGGTCTGAGGAGTTTTTCAGGTGGACCATGAACCTGTAGAAAAGCTTGTAAAAAAGCAAAAAACAAAAAACAAAAACAAAAACAGAGCTTTATTAGCATGTAGACTGACATTTAACCTTGATTATGTTGTTTATATTTGTTTTGCCTCTAATCCAGATCCATGATCCATAATCTATTTTAGACATGATCAATTCTAAAATTAAAAATGCAGTGTTCACATTGTTTCCACCATCTGTTTAAATCAGACATTTAAAGTACAGACGTGTGTTACGCCCCCAGTTTGTAGGTAAATGTTTGGGAGCAGGTGAATTGTGTACAGAACTGCACTGGGAATTATAACAAGGCTTTGATTTACAGATTGGGGATTTGGCTGGACATCAGTGATGCAGTCATTGTGAATAATCAGTCCCTTTAGCCAAATCTGGAGTTGTAATGAATTATTAAGAAAAAGTTTTGCTGCATCGCTTTATTCTTTGAGGTTTATTGCTGACTTTGAATACAGCAATTAAAAGGAACCATATTTTATAGTCTAGCTGTTTCTGTTTGTTTTAGTGTACATTATATAAGGAGAACGGGAGAGAGATTTAAACTAGTAGAGGGACACAGCCAGAGGAGTTTAAGAAGCCAAATTCTTTATTCAAGTAAAACTGCAATTACTCATCTAAACAAATCATCTTCTTTTGTATAGACAAAGTTATTCTAGTTACTGATAAAACAGATTATAACTTTGATAAACTAGATGAAATGTAGAAAGTTCAAAACTGGACGATACTAAAATGTCAACGTACGACATAAGAACATCACCAGTGTATTTTGACCACTTTTGGATGCATCCTTAAACATTACTGTAACCCAAACTCACCTACACATACTGTACCTGAAAAGCACAAATAATTTGGCTCAGAGATCCCCAGCCCTGATATAGTGCACTTGGATAACATGATTATTGATTGGTTTTCCTATTCTTGCACAGACAATACAACAATTCAGTACAATTCAGTCAGTCAATATTTCAATACAATAACCCATGCTGAGTTCTGATGAGCATGTCAGGGACGGGAAAGCACTAAAATGTGGTTTAGTCTGGGGCTTCTCCAGAACAGGACTTGGGTAAACAAACTCTGAGTTACAACTTTATTTCTTTGCTCTCCACTAGAGGGAGACAGTGACTTTGTCTTAACTTTTGTCGCAGCTCTAATCTGAATTTATCTAACAATGATTATTAATCAAATATACTTCAGAGAGAGAGATAGAGAGAGAGAGAGAGAGAGAGAGAGAGATAGAGAGAGATAGAGAGAGTATTCAGGTGATTATTCTTCATTACTACAACAAATGTCAATCATGTAAATATAATTATGTAAAATTCACTTTCCTGTAATTTGTAGGGGTTTTCTCAAATGCTTGCAGCCAGGGTTCCTAACTCTCTAGGAAGAGTGTACAGCTCAGTTGCTACAAAGTTCCAATGGCTTTTCAGGGTGTTAACTATAATTACACTTAACTCAGAAAATGTTCTCACCAATTAAACCCTAAATAAGTCGCCTTACAACTCCAGGTTCTGAGCTTGATTCCCGCCTCTGGGTGTGTGTTCAAGGAGTTTGCATGTTCTCCACATGCTTGGTGGGTTTCCTCCTGGTTCTCCGGTTTCCTCACACAGTCCTAAAACATTTTGATTAGGCTAATCAGTGTTTCCAAATCGTCTGTCACCCGGTTTGCAAGTTTGCAAAATGTACAACAGCGCTTCACTAATTGTGGTTGATATAGTGTCATAAAATCTTATGCTTTTAATCTTAATCTTGCTTCTAATTAACCAAATAAAACATGGCTTCTTTGAGGTGCAATTTAAATAATGGGTAATTGGTTGATTGTGATACTGTGTGCTGTTTAATGTAATTTAATTAAAAAAGGGAAATGCTCATATATTCTTAATTCAGTACTCAGAAAGTGAAATATTTAAATAATTTTGTTTTATTTTTGACTAATAATAATAATAATAAAACAAGTATCTCAAAATAGAACATTGTCTTTTAAGTTTAAGTAAATTCTATTTATAGAATATAAATATCATGATTCTCTTGGACTAGTACAGTATGTGCATCTACGATCATGGGGAAAACTGCAGAACTGACAGCTGTCCAGGATGTGATAATCAACATCCTCCATGAGGAGGTTAAGCCACAGAAGGTCATCGCTGAATGGGCTGGCTGTTCACAGAATGCTGATTTAAAACATATTTATGGAAGGTTGACTGGAAGGGAAAGTGTGGTAGGAAAACGTGAAAAAAAGCAACAGGGTGAACTACAGCCTTAGGAAGATTGCCAAGTAAAGCTGATAGAAGAGCTTCACAAGAGGTGGAGTAAGGCTGGAGTCAGTGCATCAAGAGCCACCATGTGCAGACAAATCAAGAAAAGGATTACAACAGTTGCATTCCTAGTATCAAGCCAATCCTGAACGAGACAACATCAGAAGCTTCTTACCGGGACTAACGAGAAAAGGAATTAGACTGCTTAGCGCTCCAAAGTCCTCCTTTTAGACGAAAGTAAATTTTGGATTTAATTTGGAAATCACCATCTCAATTCCTCAGAGTCTTGAGGAAGAGTGGAGAAGCACTGAAGTTTGAAGTCCAGTCTGAAATTTCAATAGTCTGGCATGATTTAAACGGCCATGTCTTCTGCTGGTGTTGGTCCACTGTGTTTTATCAAGTATTAAATGAATGCATCTGTTTTCCAAGAGATTTTAGATTTTAGAGCAAATGCTTACATTTGCTTCCAAGCTTTATGTTAATGCCGCAGCAGGACTTGCACCTGCCCACAGTGCCCAACCTCTCACTAACCGGTTTGCTGACCGTGATATTACTGCACTTGAATGGACAGCGAACTCACCTGACCTGAACCCCATGGAGAATCTATGTGCTATTTTCAAAAAGAAGATGAGTAACACTTGACCCAACTATAGTCAAGCTAAAGGCTGATATTAAAGCACATTGGTCATCAATAATCAGCAGATTCAGTGGCTGATCACCTCAATGCCATGCTGCATTGATACAGTAATTTATGCTAAAGGAGCTGTGAGCATGTATTGAGGGCATAAATAAACATACTTTTCAGAAGTTGGACATTTCTGTACTGTAAATCTTTTTTTGATTGATCTTAGAAAATGTTCTAATATTTTGAGATACTGGAATTCTGTAAGATGTAATCATTTAAATTACCAGAGGGGGGCAGTAATGTACAGACGTGATGCAGTTGGCAGACGTAAACGCAAGTAGTTCAATTCAAGCAGTTAAGAGTTTTGGCTTTGCATCCTGATGCTGACGTAATTGTGCTTAATTTGCGCAGACATTTGTTAGGTAACTGAAAATAGCCATTATAGTGTTTATATGTACAAATAGACTTAAGAAACCTATGAAAGTAATTATTTATATAATAATAAATCTAAATTGCTTCAACGTTGTTTTAGTTTTAGCTTTGCGCCCTGACTGTTTCCTCATTTGGATGTACACATTACTAAAATTGTTTTAAGAACAGATTGCCCTGCATGAATAATATAGATTTTGATTAAGATTTAAATATACCTCCATTTTTCAGTGATTAACACAAAACGCGTCTCGTGAAAAAAAGAAAGAAAGAAAAGAAAAAGAAAAGCCGTCGGATGTGTGGAAAAATTATATATATTATAATACATAATTATAAATGATATAAAATGTGTGTATTTTATTTTCTCTGATATTTTATCAGAATGCATTAAAAAATACTATATAGACTATTCTTGCTGAAAAGAAACACAGATCGACATAAATAGATTTAGGGCAACATTTTGCACTAAGATATGTAAAATCAGAATAGGTTTTTATTCAATTACTTTAGGTTTATGTTAGATTAATATATTTATAAACATAATTTTACGAACTTAATCCTTGTAGTAACATGAATTTTATATTAATATATAAAAGGCTATAACTGTTTTTTTTTTAGTGCGCTGTGCTGCTTCAGTAAGGTAAGAAACTTCGTTTAGGGACAAACTGCCTTTTCCAGACATCGAGGAGAGAGCATGGTGCTCGCACTTGTTTTGAAGCAGAAGCTGAGAAGTAGCTCCTTTAACATGCATATCAGCCGCAGGATCTCGACGCCGGACTGATGCATATTGGACGAAGGCCATCAGAAGTGAGGTGAGTGTGGGAGGTGTCCTCATTCACAGATTCATTCATTTACCCTCCCTAAAAACCTGCTTAAATACTCCTCCCCGGAGACCTCTTGCAGCACTGTACAGTGAAACCCCAGCAGAGAGACACACACTACATACCTGGCACGCTTCATGTTTCTCGAAGGAGAGCGGATTATGAGCGCCTTCGGGCAGCAGCCGTCGCCGCAGCAGCTGAGCCCGGTGGCCAACCCGAGCGCGCAGGACGTGTTGGACATGGCCGCCTACTGCGACAACCTGAGCGCCTACCACCACCACCACCACCACCATCAACAACAGCAGAGCGCACACCACCCGTCACCCAGATCTTCCGTGCACGCTCCGGCCTACGGCCTGGCCGAGTACGCAGCTCCCGGTACTAACCCGTACCTGTGGCTAAACGGGCCGAGCATCGGCACCGCCTCCTCTCCGTACCTTCCGGGAGGTGCGAACGGGGCCTCCACCTACATGCAACCCGGTTATGGAGCAGGTCAGCGGCAGTTCCTGGCACCTCCAACCAGTTTCCACGGGACTGATCTCGGATGGCTAGCCGTCCCGGGACAACAGGACCTTTTCAAGATGGTTAGACCTCCATACTCATACTCCGCCCTGATCGCCATGGCTATCCAGAACGCACAGGGAAAGAAACTCACACTCAGCCAGATCTACCAGTATGTCTCAGACAACTTTCCGTTTTACAAAAAGAGCAAAGCAGGCTGGCAGAACTCCATCAGGCACAACTTGTCGCTTAATGACTGCTTTAAGAAGGTCGCACGGGACGAGGACGATCCCGGTAAGTCAAGCCAACTTCATGCGCAATCATGTGTCCTCGTAGACGGTTAAAACTCTCTAATTCTAGTGTTTCTAATTCTAAAATACAAGAAAATATATAATGAAATCCCAAAACTTTATCAATGATGTTTTTAATGCTAAACGCTGCATCTGTCTTCCAGGCAAGGGCAATTACTGGACTCTGGACCCGAACTGCGAGAAAATGTTTGACAACGGTAACTTCAGGAGGAAGAGGAAGAGGCGAGTCGATGCTGTGAAAACGGAGGACACGAGCGCGCTCAAGCTGGCTGACACGGCGAGCATGGCGGGGGTCGTGCAGCGTTCCCCGAGCCCGAGTGGCCCCAAATCCTCACCAGAACCCAGCCCGTGTTTCAGCACGTTCGTCAGCACCATGAACGTGGAGGCGGGAAGCGGGGACGGGATGAGGGCGCGCGACACTGGCGCGCTGCTGACGGATTTAACGCGTGGCCGGGAGGGTGTGTCGCCCCTGAACTCCTACTGCCCTGGAGATACGGCGCCTCCGAGCGACCCTGGTCACATGAGCCACAGACTGAGCTACTACTCCGCCGGCCTCGGCAACCACTTCAGCGTGAACAATTTAATCTACAACCGCGAGGGAACCGAGGTTTAGGCAGGACTTGGATCGCATCTTACTGCGCTCCGTGAGCGCACACTTCATGTCTTCACCTTCATGTGTATTGTGTGTTGGTTTGGTATTCTGACACAATACCAAACAACTTGCACGGTCTAGTTTTGTAAATATGTATATACACAACACCATTTTCACCTTTTCAAGTGATTTGTTATGCGTGATGCTGTTGTCAGCCTTTTGCATCTGTGACAAAGAAGAACACAAACCACTTTGCATCAACATCTACAGTGTTTACACCTGCACTGCTTCTCAGTCTGAATGTAGAGAATGTACTCAGCAGGAAGCTAGGATAAGAATGTTTTCGTGTGTTCAACATGATTGTTGACATTTTATTTCGTGTATACCCATGGTTCAGTTGCATCATGTTCATGGGCCGCATCGTCAAACTTGTTTATGGTTTCGTTTATTTAATTAATGATTTCGTATTTTTGTAAATTATGTGGTTAATAAACTGTTTAAAAAAACAACAAAAAAGTTTGGTGGCACATTATTATTATTATCATCAACATATTGCATGATAAGGAAGATTGTTGACCTCAAACGTCCTGAAAAACACCTGTTCGTTTGTGTTTTGTGGTATTACCTTGTTCTTACCAATTATGACACACTTGTTCTATAAAGTACGTCATATACACGTGTTAATTTTTTTTTACTCCTACTGAACAAAACAAACAAATAAACAACATTCATACATTTCATGGGCATTTATGAGTGTGTTTGGAACTTTCCCTCCACAGGCATATTTTATTCCGGGGCCTCTTAGAAAGCCCTGGCGCATTCCAGTAGGACATCACGTACAGCAACTCCGCCGAGCTGACATTTCTTTCCTAAAAAGTTTTCCGTGTGTAATCGAGCGCTTGAGTGAATGCGCGTCCCCGCTGCGCGCTCCCCTAATTACGCGCAACTTTGAGATGAAACCCTTGAACTGTTCTCCACCCTATAGCTGTTCTCCACACCTGTGAAAAGTTAAAAGCGGTGCATTAACTGATGGTATACACACGTCCTTGACTCGGTGATAACGAATTTCCCCTGTAGTTCCGTGTGTTTAACTCGTGGCCCGGTGAAAAACAAGAGGAAAACCTCGCACATTTTCCGCCTGTCACTTCGCATCGCGCTGATTTCACTGAGGCTTCCCGAGTCCAGCGAGTTCAAGAGTTCAGCTGGCCGCTTTATTTATACTCGGGTTATTTAACGATGGAAAAATGTGTCTTTTCATCCAGACTGTCTCTCTCTATCCACAGCTGTTTCTATTTATTTACCCGAATCGGGCGTTTCAACACCCGGTTAACGCTAAAACTGTCGAGGAATGTGTGTGTGTGTGTGTGTGTGTGTGTGTGTGTGCGCGCGCGCGCATGATTTACAATTTGATCTACATTGTGACTGTCTCAGGACAATATGTCTTTTAATTTCTTTATCACAGGGACACTGCAGGAAAGTGTGGAACAAAAATGAAACTGACAGTTATTATGTCTTGTCCGTGTAGGGATTTTTAATTTGGCACAGGTGCTATTTGTCCTGTACAGTGATACATTATTCAATAGTATTAATAACATGCTAGCAGGGCGAGCCCTGTGGTTGTGTTGGTTTGCCTGTTGAAGTTTCCCTCTGTTTGAACACCACCATGACCGTGCTGACACTATTTGGCCCTTGAGCAGAGTCCTTCAGCCTCAACTGCTGAGATACAATATGGTTCTGTAAGAAACCGGCAGAGATGGATACAGAGGTACAGGAGTGGGGAGAATAAGTCGCCCAATGTGCTATTGGCGCATCAATCTCAATAAATAAAAGATAATGGGCTCACAATATTGCGTGGGGCTCGTGTAAAATTCACTTTTTTTTCGCATTTGCTTCAGGCACAAACCTAATTAAAATTAATATTTATTAAATCCTCCATTTTGGGATTGGTTAAATAAAGGAGTAGGTATTGATTTTTTTTAAAATTATTATTGAATAATTGTCTTTTGTATAGAATGTGTATTATTTCTGAAACTGTCTAATTAAGCAGCTTCCATACATCTGGGAACCTTAGGAACCTCTATCTAGTTCAACACGGACAGACAGTGAAGGCCAATGTTTACATATGGAGGCCAATGGTGACCATTGTATTTATTCCCATTTGTATGACTGTGGCAGGATGACCGGTCAACATTCACACACTGCATGGCTATGCCAATTAGCCTAATCTGTATGTATCTGGACTGATGAAGGAAACCAGAGAACCCGGAGGAAACCTACCGCGTACAGAGAGAACATGCGTACTCCATGAACATAGATCCAATGTTGGAATCAAACCCAGGACCGGAAGGTGCAAGGCGACAGTGCTAACTACTAAGCAATGAAGCAGCTTGGACAGCGTATTTACACTCATTTATTACGTCCTTCCAATTTATTCAGAGCCACTATTAAGAAGAGATGATGCTGAAAAGCTGAATATTTACCAATGTGCCAGAAATTTACCAGAAAGTGACACCTGCACATTATGTATATGATGAAGGGCATTTACTCATCTACTACTCTCTTAAAAATGTGATATATGAGATAGTGTGAAGTTCAAGGAGGAAGACATTAAAATACTGTGATTGTTAGTGTTTTATAATAAAACAATATTTTGTTTATACAAATTCTTGTAATGAAAAAGTGTTGGCGGTTATTGTGTGACGGTTGCACTATGCAGGTGGTGAAGAGCAAAGTAATGTTATATCTTCACACACTTCACACTCCACTGATCACTAGCTTGAAGCTCCTCATTCCCTCCACTCTGCCAGGCTGATGCCTTAGCCCCTGAGGCTATTCCACACCCATGTTCCTGATGCCGTCCAAGTCTCTTTCCATCCTCCTCATATCTTCTCTTCGGAAGCAGCCCCTGGGGCAGAGATGATCTTCTATTCTCTTGCCCTGAGGACTGAAGACATGGCTCTGTTTCTTTATGCACTTCTCTAAACTAAGATCTTAATGTAGGGTTTCAGGCTCTTGTGAGCCAAGCAGAGCCTCCATAAGTTCAGGAGTTGCTCTGACTTAGAATGCATGTTTAGTGTGGATTTCTTCTCAACTAAACTAATCCCGTTTCCCACAGCAGGAAAAGGAAGGAAATATCGCTGTCCTTTGACACCTGTTACCTGATCCTGAGCCTAGAGCATATGGAAAGGGACCATTTTTGGTAGAAGTTTCTAGGAAAGTTTAGTATTGGTGCTTTCCATAAATGCTGCATTTTTAAAGTTTTAATGTGGTGTAATACCATATCATTTTATACAGATATTAAAAACCCAAAAGCAATGCATTTGTAGGTTGTTTATGGTATTTTGGCATTATTTTATGTAGCATAGATATTACATCCTCAGTCATAATATAAAATGTATCTAGGAAGGTCTTGAACAAACCTGTTTGTACACCGGTTCTACAGACTTGTTAGATTTTTCTCTTTCCTCTTTTCTCTCATTAAATTGATTATTATTATTTGTCTTATATTTTATATTTCAATTTGATTTAATTGAATTGAATTAAAATGTTTTTTTAACCATTCTCTTTTTCATGTTTCTCTCATTAAACTGCTTATTCTTATTCTTATTATTATATTTAATTAAATGCTTATATATTTAAGTTATTCTTATTCTTCTTCTTAATCTTGGATACAGATGGGGCAGTCTGCTTCTGTACATCAACTCTGATGCTGTGATGAGCACTCTGGAGTGATTAAGTGGGAAAAAAAAAGGAGGGTAATGTGGGTGATGTAGGTAGGAGTTTGGCTAATGTGGTGAGGGGAGTCTTTCAGCACAGCCTGAGGAAATGCACTCATCCAGTAAGTGACAGAGAACAGCCTGGTGAATCATAGTCCAGATAGAATTGCACTATACGAGGTGTGAAACATCAGTGCCCTTAGCCCTAGCAGATGCTTTTACCTTATAGAGGTTGAACGCCTCAGATATGTTCTGTCAAAGTGCTCTCAGGTTTTAGAGGTTAATTTGAGTTCTGCTTGCTCGTCCATGGACATGCTCGTCCTTTTAATTTAAAGGGCTATATGCTGACACGCAGAATTTATATACAATGTTATATACCTTTTAAAGTTTATATAGATTAAAACATATATGATAATAATAACTGTAAATATTGCATACAAAGCATATGGCTGCATTTTAATGTTAATTAAATAAACTTTAATGTTAAAATTTTTAGCAACTTAATCCATTTAATCTGATTACAGTAATATTATCTCTATCTTAAATTGACATAGCAAAATAGTGTGTGAGTTATTTAAATGAAACCCATTCATTTAACAGGAACAGTAATAAAAGCGCCTGTTATTAACTCAAATGGCTAAAAAATCATTTAAACTTAAATGTGCAGTACCTGCAAGTGTAATTTATATGTGGTATACTACTGTATATGTTATAATTGTACATATATAATGTATTTAAAAACATATTTTTAGATATATTGAATCGTTAAATCTGTATCCTACCCTGATTTGTTTTCACATCATTTATGTCAGGGGCTCTCAGCCTTATTCCTGGAGGACCACTATCCTGCATATTTTATTGTTTTCCCTGCTCTACCACACCCGCTTCAATTAAGAAAGGGCTGTTAATTAGTTGATTAGTTAAACCATGTGTTCTGGGAGCTGAGAAAGCACTAAAATGTGCAGGGCAGTAGCCCTCCAGGAAAGTTGAGAACCACTTATTAATGTTACATGGGTTTTCTTCACATATTTTCTACTTCAGAAATGTTTAAATGAATCCACTCATGTAGTCATGTGACTTATTACAGTGATGCAAAATTCTTGCAAAATAGAGACTATGTGTAATTTAGCTTGTAGCCTACATTTCTGTAGAAATGCATCTTTACAAATATTTCCAGATTGAAAGGAAATCATGACCTGTTTGTTTAAATATGTTAATTTTGTGCCTATTCTGTCATGATTCAACAATAAGCTGAAAAGTATTCCTAGCACCATGTTTTATTTGAGCCGATATAAATTGCTCCATGGATTATCACATGTAATAGCTCCCAGGCTGTGCAGTCTGGTCTGATAATTTATAACACTGATGTTTTAGTCATCCTACGGTCTGGAAATCATAATCAAAGCCACATTGAATGCTATGTCTAGGCTGGGTCAATATGGGCTTACCATAGAACTGCTTTTATGCCCAGAGTGGCTGCGTTATCTGAAAGTTGACCCTGCCATGCTCTCTAGGCCGTCTGCTCTGTGAAAATGATCTCGGGGTCACAGATTCCAAAACTTCACATCTGCTCACCCCAGTCAGGTGAAATTATGGGCAACTATTTCATATCACACAGACACGTCTCTTCAGGAAGTTAAATATTTTAGGCTACAGTATGCTGACAGCTTTTTTAATACCCCCTAGGATGTGGACATCAGGGTGCTCAACACTCCCCACGCCATTGTAAAAAAGACAAAGTGCACATTTGATAGCTGAAGATAATCTCTATCTATTGGCATGACCTGACTTGGTTTCATCTGCCTTCATTCTGGACACATAAAGCCAGTAATGTATGGCTTGATAAAGGCAGAGAATGTGGGTTTGGAGTAAATTGCCATATGGATGGTTTTATACAGGATCTGTCCTCAATCTCTTCACGGTAAGTGAGAACTAGTAAGATTGTGGAACTGAAAACTGTGAGATGGATTTATATCAATGTGAAGACATGATTATGTCAGTCACTGTCAATGTCCTGAGGAGTAGATAACAATCAGGTTATACAGTTTGCAAACATGAATTAATTTTCATTCATTCATTAATTAATAGGCATTCATTTTATTATTTATTCGCTCTCTTTGTTTGCCTATTCATTTAGCACTTTCATTAAAATTAGAACCTTTAGAGAATATAGAAATTATATTGAATTTATTCATAAAATTTCATCTATGTTTGGCAGTGTTTTACATTTACACCTGTACCTAGAAAAAATATTTTTGCAAAACAATGATGAATCATAAAGATTGCATCTTTATGGTCACATATTTCTAAAAGTAAAATATCACTACTAAAGGATTAAATAATAATAATAATAATAATAATAATAATAATAATAATAATTATTATTATTATTATTATTATTATTATTATTATATTAATAGTTTATATTATTATTAATATATTATTATATTATTATTATCATAATTATTATTCTTATTGTGATTATTATTATTATTATTATTATTATTATTATTATTATTATTATTATTATTATTATTGCTCGTTAGAACAGAGAAACAGTCTATCTTTTATTTTTCATTGTGACAAAAGATAAAATACTGTCTTTTATAAAAAGACGGTATAAAAAAGAAAATTGAATTACTGTAGAATTGGACACAGAATTTGACCAAACAGTAACAAGCCATAAGAATATATGACACAATCTATGTCTTGAAAAGTCTTAAAAAAGGAAGTGGAATAATGCCATTGCATTTTATTACTTCCAGGCCCGAGCAGAGCTGTGTAAACAGCCTTCTCAAAGAATACGATTTTTAATTCTGCTGATTATATGTGAACTTGTCTTCTTATCTGTATTCCTGGAAAGCCAATCCCCATAACAATGTAACATATCCCTGCTCCGTCTGCCTCCTGAATGTATTTTGACAATCCTTGCGAGGAAGTGGTTTTGTTCCCACACTGTGGATCTCTGTGTAGCTCATCCTTTATCCATGGCCTATGTCAAAACACACTCAGCGGTCACACTACAGGCAAGTCTGAAACGCAGGAACTGCTCACGCGTACAGCTGAGAAAAGACTTTAACCTCAGTCATGGCTCCAGGCTATGGAAATAACTGTGATATATCTTATTCTTTTTTATATCTATATTTTTCTTGGTACAGGATATAAAAAAAATTATTAAAATATTATATCATTTGTTCTGAACTGTACAGCACAAGCACAACAATTCCTCCCTAAAATTCATAGTTGAGTACAAGTAAAAATTAAAAAAAAAAAAACGTTAATTCTTTTTTGTTGTCTTTTCTATATCAGCCAAATACCAGAGAATGTTGAGATGTTACATTAAATAGAGTGAAATAAATTAATCATGAATCATAGATAAAACAAATAGATTAATTTTATGGCCCCTATTGGATTATTCTATATGAACTGTTGTCTGTATGTAACTTTATTATTTTTTAGAAAATCAGGTAAACAAACAGAAATGTAATGTTTACTTCATAAATTATGTATAAAACATTTAACATTGTTGAAATTGAAATATATGAGTATGTGAATGTGTATATGTTATTTTCTTTTCTTTCCTACTCATGAAGACAAGCTCCTCAACATAAACCCTCTAATTCCAATTTCTGTCTGTAGCTAGTATTTGCTTATGCATTGCTTTTCATGAATATGAAAGTGTCCCTCTAAAAGGTGCTACCCAGTAACCTAGTCAAGAGTTAAGTCCAGAACACTATACAGGCCATTTACACAAAAGGAACTGTCTGTTATACTGATTCTGGTGTTCAACTGTAATGGAAATACTAGACACCAGCTGATGCACTTTTAATCATCAACAGTTATATACAGCAAAACTCATTTGAAAATGAAATTTACTGTTAACGCTGTGAGCAGATATATTTTTTCATGTTACACCCTGATGTACTGAGAGGATGACTCAGTACATGACTTGCTAAGAATAAATGATGCATTGTGTTTTTTTTTTTTTTTCTAAGCTTGGATTTTTAATCAAACACAGCAACCAAGAACAATCACTACTACCACCACCACCACCACAACCACACCCCTTTCTCACACACCTTCTATTGTAGTCCATCAAACATGAATGTTCTTTCTCAGCCTGGCCTGTGTAAGCCCGGGATGATCCGCTGCTACATGCTGACCTTTGAAAAGAAACCTAGACCGAAGCAGGCCAGGCCAGGCATGCCCTCCACCAAAACCACTGCACTTTTGTCTTTAGTCTCTAATCCCTACGGCACTTCAAGGGCATCTCTAACTTCTGAGGCAGCTGCTTTCAGTCCAAAGAGGAGAAGAAAGCCATGAGTCTTAAAAGCGTACCCCCCCCCCCCCCGCCCCCCTCCTCTAACGTACCTCTCTCTTTTGTGGAATGTCGTGATCAGGTGATCTTTCTTCCACAGGTGATAACAGTAGCTGTCCATATAGTTCATATAGAGCAAAGAAACGCCATACAAACCCATGCACATTTCGGAAATCTAATGGATGAGTTTAATCCCTTTCATTAGACTGTCCTCCAAAAAGTACTTGAGATGCTTATTAGAGTAAATCGCCGTGGTTAACACACACATCCTAGATGTAGACGTTGTTGACCCAAAACATCTGAGCACGTGTCAGTCATGGACGAAATAAACACACAGCAAGACAGTCACATCAGCAACAAATGCGTCCAGCTGTAGACCTGTCTGTAGTGACCAAGTGCCATGAGATCACCTTCTCAACCTGTGAGATCAGCGCGGCTAAATGATAGAGAGTGAGACAAACGACGATGACAGCACGAGGACGCTGTGAAACCAACATCGCACAGATTGGAGCACTTACAAGCCGCCACTTGAAGTGGACCACTTTTAGCTGTGATTTTCCTTGGCAATCAAGACAAACTCCTATTCATGCGACATTTGAACTGTCAGTTTGCAGTAAGAGTCTTAGGATTAGAGCCTTTTGCACTGACAGCATGTATAGCTGCTTACAGTCATGAGCATTTGCTGTGGAGAGCAAGAGAAAGAGAGATGCACAAAGATAGAGTGACTGAATAGCGCATTCTTAGCTGTCATCTTGTGGTGATATGCAGTGTTATGTTACAAGAACCTGACTCTCTATGAAATGTCGTTTAGACATCTCAATCAGAACCAAATAAGTATTGTGATTACCGATTGGCAGTAATGCTCGCTTTGGGTTAACGAAAGTTTTTTTTTTTCTACACAAAGCAGCAGTTTCTAGTAAACCACTGGTCATCAGTCAAACTGACTTCCTGCATGTTAACCTCAGCATGTTCGTGCATGTGTGAGTCTATATGAAATGTAACAAGAGCACTCAGTAATATTTCTTATCACAGGCTGGTGTAATGTAACTTCATGTAACATCATGTAGCAATTTGTCACAAAGGTTCACCATCTTAGCAAGTAAAATATTTTTTCATCTAGCTAAGCCCATCTATAATTTTTAAAATAAGGTTAAAATAAAACAAATATATGATTATTAAGCTTATTTCTAGTCAGAGAATTTTGCCTGTTTCAATAAATAAATACCTAAAATTATCACAATTACTTGCGATAGAACAATATATATATATATTTTAATTTCTAAAAATTTTTTTTGCAGTGTTAATTTAAAATTTTTATTACATTTAGAATTTTAAATTAGATTTTTTAAATCAAATTTACTTTTCTGTAAACCGTAGCAGCTACAGTACAAATAAACATTTCCTCATCAGCCTCTTTGTTAGCTCTATTATAAAGTTCATATGACAAGAACACGTTACTAAGAAACCACAAAGCGATTTATCCTGATGACTTTTTTTTTGTCTCACAAAAATTAATTTTACTCCTAACTCTGACTGCTAAAAATAACTCCAATGGCAAATAAGGATCTCACATTTTTTTTACACTGTTTACATGGAGTAGCTATGGAGTGCAAGTCTAAAAAGTGTCGGTGAAAAAAGTAATTCAAAAGCTTCTGACCAATCAAAATTAAGCAGTACTGTGGTTGAAAATAATAATAAACCATTTTTAAAATCTGCTTAGTTTTGTATAAATTTGTCTATAGTTTAAAACAAAAGGGTTATTCTGTTAACATCTTTCTTGGCCCTATGTAGAACCTTTTCATACCAATTCTGTCAACCCCTCTTACAAATTTACAACAATGAAACCATGTTGGTTTAACAATCGTATTGTTGGTTGATGACGCCCCCCTCCAAAGCTGCCGGAGGAACAAGCTCTAGAAGATGCTGGATTGTTGTTGTTTTAAACCCCTGCTGGCTCTCAGCATGGTGATACCACTCAAACACTCTTCTCATGGTCAGTTACGCTGGTGACAACACACACTCTTTAGTCTTCCTGTCCTACTAAGCTCATTCGCCCTGTGAGCTAACAAAGATGAAAGAGGGCTTTAGAGAAATTCATCACACACACACACACACACACACACACACACACACACACACACACACACACACACACACACACACACACACTAGATATTACTTTTCCATTGCTTTTGATTAACCAAGCAGCAGAGGTGATAACATAATAAATAAGTTATTATAAAATGTGAAAAGGTTATAACAAAATTCAACGTTTATTGAATAATGTAATTAACCACTATATTGATGTACTTATACTTTTTAAAAAGTTTGTAAGAATGTTGTAATATTACAAAAATTTATATTTAAGCTTCCTTAAGGCTGGCTAGCTTAACCATGTCTCAAAATAAATAAATAAATAAATAAATAAATAAATAAATGAGATCAAATATTTTTTTAGGGTCAGTATTTGTTGTTTATTTATTTGTCAAAATCTATCATTATTAATGCTCCAATTAACTGATCAAATGAATCAAATGGGTTTACTGCAAACAAATCCAAATCTACGCAACATAGAGAGATTTTGTTCTGTTGGTAGAAAGGGCAAGAATTAAAGCATATTATTGAACTGAGTATTAAGGTTAATATTCATTTACTCATTCATTTTCTATACCGCTTTCCCTACACAGGGTCACAGGAAGCCAGGAGTCTATCCAGGAGACTTCGAGCATGATGTTGGGTACACCCTGGACAAGGTGCCAGTCTATTGCAGTATGCATACACACACACACACACACACACACACACACACACACACACACACACACACACACACACACACACACACACACACACACACACACACACACTCATGTGATCATTCACACACTATGGGCAATTTGGGAACAGCACTTAACGTAATCTGCATGTCTTTGGACTGTGGGAGAAAACCGCAGGAATCTGGACAAACACTGGGACACTACCAAGAGAATATGTGAGGAAAAAATTATGAACATTTGTCACACCAATTCGCAACAACAGTACAAAATAACAACGACAATTAAAAACATTATGATTTGTCTGATCCTCATACTTTGACACCTTTTATATGGGGGAAACATTCTATTATCGGGTTCCACCTAAAACCTTAAAGGGTTCCTCCAAGTGTGACACCTGAAAAAAAAAATACCTGAGAAGATCTGAACTGATTCTCCTTTGAATTCTTGGTACGATGATTTACACTTTGGCACTTTGGATCCCCCCTACAGAGCTGCTCTCTGCCAAACCATTAAGTCCTGATAATGGATCAATCTGAGACTACTTTGCAGAATTCACTCACAAACTCTGTAATGTTATTAAATTTACCTGGAAACCAAAGAGAGAGAGAGAGAGAAGAGAGAGAGAGAGAGAATTCACATTCAGAGGACAAAAAAGATGTTTAAAACGGTCAAATAATTGAGCACTCAAATAAAATTGTCATTTTATTAAAAGTCCCACCTCTGCTTGTTTCTCCCCTTGCATTGTTAGTACCCCTCCCTCACTAAATGGAGTAATTATGCCTGTCATTACCCTGCCCTTTTTGCCCCTGAACCAATTCAAAGAGAGGTGTCAATATCTCATCATTATGCTAATAGCACTAGCCGTCCGCACTTAAAGCTCAATTGAGAGGCGGAGGAGGGTGTGTGCATGCATTGGGGGGGGGGGGGGGGGCTGTGGCACTCTAGTTA